>VYZM01017847.1:30676-102283 GCA_013398915.1 Dromas ardeola | reverse complement strand
CGCCCGGCCCGGCCCGGCCCGGCCCGGTCACCCAGCCCCGGCCCCGCCCTCGCCGAGCCGCCCCGGGGAGGCTGCCCCGCCGCCCTTACCGCCAACCGCCGCTGCCACCGCCCGCCCTCGGGCTCCTTCCCTGGGAAGCCCCGGGGGTGGCGAGCAGCTGGGGGACCGGGCCTCTGTGCCACCCTACGGGGCTCTGCATCGCCTCGGCGACAGCCCGGCAGTGACCCGCCGGGCTTGCAGTAGGCAGCGACCACTTTGGCTTTGTGCCCATCCCGCGGCGCCTCATGTTCTTTCCTGTAGCTTCAAACCAGAGATACCTACAGCGAAGAAACACAGGGCGGAGGGGTCCTCGGCATCGCCCTGCGTGCTCTGCCTCCCGCTCTTAAATTGCAGGTGGTCAGGAGCAGCGGTGCTTTCCCTCTGCGTTGTACAGCCCTGAACACGTTTAGTTTGCCTGCCAAATAAGCCATGGCGAGGTACCTGCATTCCCTCCCCCTCCTCCACGCGTTCTGGTAAGCAAACCAAAGTCTGGTTTCCGAATTTGAATTTCCCTGTTTCTACTCTGCGGGCCAGTTCTGCAAGAGGCCATATCTGCAATCATAGGGCCCACTTCTACATAGAGGTTGCAAAATAGAAGATGTTATCAGGAGTGATGTGGCTGCTCCCATCTGCTACTCCAAATTATGAGGCCTGCAACATCATTGGAATAAAGTCTACTCCTACAGAACCCAACAGAAACAACACGGGATTCTTTTTTTTTTTTCCAGTCCTCTCTCGCTTGCTTTCCCCTCCGCCCGCGCCCACCTCTCATGGGTATGTAACTTTCTGGTTGTACCAGTTCGCTCAGCTCTGTCGAGCAGAGGCTGCATGTTGACATTTACAAGTATTCCGCCGCCTTGTAAACTTCTCCTTGCTGCCTACCCTTTGCTGGAAAAAGAGCAGAAGGCTTTAGTGGAAAGGAACTGCCACGTGTATGCCAAAGATCCAAAACACCCAGGGCAGGCCAAATTTTAGGTTATTGCGCTTAACTGCTCCTTTAGTGTACATTTTTTAAACCAAGAAATACAGTCCACAATCATAAATTTCAGCATAGGTTCAGGCAGGCTTATTACAACAAATTTTAGGGTGTCAACATTTACTCTAAAAGCACTGGCAAACATTACATTACATAACTTTGGATGCCTTCTTGAGTGTTATTGTTGTTTTGGTTAAAATGGTATTTTCTAATGTTATGACTTCTACCCAAAATCACTAGTCCATTTAGGCAGCAGACTGTCTCTATACTGAAGCACAACCACAGGAATAATATTATTATTGTCTTGACAAGGAGCCTCAGAAAAAAACACTGTAAGTGAAAGGAACAGCGTATTTGCCCACTTTTATCATGTTATAGATGGTGTCCTTCCTGGAAGGCTCATTCCTTTAAAAACTAGCCCAGGAAATGTCAATGGAAAGACAGGGAATCAGTAGAGGTGTAAGTGTGCACAGAGTACGGTAGGCAGTACTTGTCTCTGATTTCTGTGCGGGCCAAGTTTTCACTACTGGGGTGCTCTGGCTGCTTATTTCAATGAGTCCCTTTCACCCCGAGGACGAGCTGCCTTTCTGGAGTTCAGACTCTTTGCAGCAATTGCTGAATTTTCTCTCCTTGCTGTCATTCACGTTGTACGATGCATCTCTTGCTCTGTAGGAAAATTGGATGGCCAGAACAGTTATTCTCCAGACTCTCTCGGGATCTTCTTTAGCAAAACTCCTCCCCAGTCCTTCCTGATTTCTCTTCTCTTTTTCGATCCTCTCAGCTAACCCTCGCACCCTCTACATCATGATACGTATTTTGGTCCTTCTGCGGTTTGAAAGCGCCTCTCCGCATCCTGTCATTAATACCCCTTCCCTGACGAGCCCGCATTAATACCCAGCGATGCAAAACCCTCTTGGGTAAAACGCTGTTTTCGGCAGCGCCCCTTCAAGCCTGGATGCCCGAGCAGACCTTGAACAGCCGCCTGTTTTCTGCCAGCCCTGCCAGACCTCGCTGACGAGCAGGGCACGGCGCAGGGCGGCTCTGCTGGCCACCCCGCGGCCCGGCGCGGCCCGGCTTCCCTTTGGGGCGGAGGGGGGAAGGCGAGGGGCAAGCCCGAGCCGCCGGGCGCAGCGGGGCGAGCCCCTCCGGCGAGGCGCTCGCCCGCCCCCCGCCGCTAGGTGTCCTCGGGCAATTGCGCGGGGGCTCCGCTGCGCCGAACTCGCCGCTGGGAAACGACTGACCCACCTCGGCCGTGGTGGGTTTTCTGCTGCCCGTATCGTCAGCGAAGCTGAATTCTTCTTCTATAAGCTTGGCTGGGTTTCATGTGCAAACATCGGAAGCTGGTAGCGTACAATACTAATAGGTAACAGAGCTGGAGCATTTTGTATGCTAAGAACAATATTTGCATTTACTTACTCGGTTTTCTTTTAAAGACTCGTTTTATAGAGCACTTTGGATGCAAATCAGCTTTCTCCGAGAATATTTCGGTGTTTCACCTACTATCCTAAAGAAGACTATGCTTAAAAAAGCCTGGCTGAAGTTATCTGTAAGTCATGGCATTTCCTTATCCTTTGAAAAAAATGCTAGTCAATCCCTACCCGCCTGCAGTGGTGAGATTAACTCCTTCCTGCACTTCGGGTGAATTCGCCCCTCTGCGTACTGTGCCCACAGCCTGTGTGAGAGGGCTTAATTTGGACATGAGAAATGAGGCATTCCGCTGTGTGGTGCCTCCGAGGCTGATGTCCACCGTTAAAGAACAGACTAACTATGGCGCGGCCCATGAATAAAAAAACCATCTCTCAGGTTGACAGAACGTACTTCATGATGGAACTGTGTTACCTTACTTAACAGGTCGAAACATTTACAGCCAACAAGCTAAATGTTGTTTAGGTTGCACTTCTAAAATTATACATTACCTGCATCTTGACAAGATCCAGCACACTGATATGTATTAGGGTTTTGCTGTTAGGAGAGTCTGGAGGCTTGCTGTGATCACTGTTTTTTTTTCTTTCTTACTTTTTTCCTCTCTTACTTTTTTTTTCCCCTCTCATTCTCTCACTCCTCCAGTACCATTCCGTTCAGCTTCCAGGCTACCATCTGTGAACCCTCAGGGAGTCAACAAGGAGGAACGAGGGCCAGAAACCAGAACACAGGTGAAAAGAGGTAAACAGGAGCTGCCTGCAATAATAAAGGGCTGTTCAAGCCTCAGGAGCAGAAGAGCAAACAGGGTAAGAGGAATCCCTTGCCCAAACTAAAAACTGATAAACATAAAAATGTAATTGAAAAGGGTGGGGGAAAGGAGGAGACTGATTTTCTCTTCAGCTTCCAGGATGCATGTATTTTATGTTAATTACCTAGTGAAGGACAAACGCTTGCCACAGATTTGGGATAAGTCACTTACAGAAGGACAGTCCAGCCTTTGACAACGTGGACCTGGAAGTTCAGCCATGGGCCAGACAACATACAAGCAGAAGGCGGACAGAAGACATCCCACAGGCCACAGCGGGGACAGCTCTGACTAAGAGGGGTGCCAACTTTTTCCTGCAGTATCTTTTCTTCACTTCTTCCCTTCATATTTAATTTCAAAGGCCCCAGCTCAGCCACATTGGAAGCCAGTCTTCAGGCACTATTAATACACAGGGAGTTGTTCCAACATCTCCTACAGACTGTTTGTTTCCAGTGACGTAAAGACAACTTTAACAACAAAAGTGGACTTTTCCATTCGTTGTCGGGGAAGCGGGTTAAAGTGGGATCCTTGGAAGTGGTGCAGAAGGTGGAGAAAACATCCGGTAGCCACATGATGAGGCACGTTTTGCTGACACAAGGCACTCATGAATAGGCAAGCTGAAGAAAGTTTAGGTTTGTTTCCTCAGCCTTGGGCATAAGCCTAGCATCCAGGTGAAGTAAGTAAGTGCTGAGCACAAGATCTCACCAATGCGTAAAGATATCATCTCACTCACAAATCTTTTTGCTGACGTTGCTCAGTATTTCCTGATGCAGTTAATGAGGTGAGGTGCTCTACAAGGGAATTCTGGCTAGGTCTCTGGAGCAACCTCAGCTCCCTCTGGTCACACCAGAGGAAAGCTGTTGAGCAGGGAGGCAGCCGCTGGCTTCGCACACTCCCTGTGAATCACCGTGCCATCCACGGGCTGGTGCGAAGGTCGGCACTGCAGGCAAATCCCCAGACTTCATGCTTCTGTAGATCCAGCAGCCCTGGAGCCACACATGCATAGCCTGGGGACACAAGAGCTCTTATTCCAGTAACCACTAATGTTTGGCAGTTTCTTGTATCTCAGAGTAGGCAGAGGGTGGATTTTGCTCTTCTAACCCCAAGCTGCCCTTTTATTTGGACATTACGTGGGTGAAACCATTTATTCACAATCTGCAAAGTGCCTATTTCACATGTTGCTCTTAAAGCACAAGCACAGTTTACCGCAATACTAATATTTCATCCCAGTGGCTTCCCTAAACTATGAGCAATTCAGTGAAACAAAACATCCTCTGTATCCTCTGAATCTGTTTTTGAAAGCCCAGATGCAGGAAAATACTATTGGTTTTAATTAGGAATATCCTTCACATGAATCCCCTATTAACCAAAGGAGCATACTATATTTCATCTCACTTCCTCTAGTTTACTTACTACTGCCTCTCTTCTCTGTGGTTTACCAGCAGGAAACCACTGGAGGGGACATAGCCAGATAAGATTAAACAACATAATATTATCATCTTTACTATAACCAGGCTGACAGTTTTTCTGCTAAATGCTGAAATGAGATTCACGGCCGTTCTGGCTTCCATTCACTGTGGAAAGAAGCCATTCTTTTAATTCCACACTATTTCACTAATTCCCCAGCTACTTCACTTGCGACAGGCCGATTTATTTATTTATTTACTTACTTATTTTTGCTGAAACGCACTTAGACAATAAACTAGGTTCACCCTAGTCGAATGTAACAGGAAGCAGAACCTGGGTGTCCTGACAGTGCACTTATCTCCAAGGGTCAGACTATTGTAAAGCAAGGGAGCTGTAGCCTCTCCTCTACTGAGGACCTCTTGGAAAGCCACCAAGTGGCTTCTTTCTAGTGGTGGTGAGACAGGAGTGTGCCTGGCTCAATACATTTCTACCACAGGTTCCAGCTGAAGGTCTTTCAATGGACACAAAGGCTTAAGAGTACAGACGTGAAAGAAAACAGGCAGACAGAAGCAGGAAAAAGGTGAATTTCTCTTGCACCGTGCTGATCAAACTGTACTATGGATATTCCCAGTCTGAATTCTCTATGCCTTGTCATGCTGGGTAACATACAACCACCCTGGGGCAGTGTGGGTTGACTTGCATAAAGCCTGTGAAATTTGCACCCATCACATACATCACTTTTTACTGGGGCTGAGGCAATAATAGCCAATATCTAACACGGATGTTGCATTTCTACTTGCAAAAAAATCTCCCATAGTCTTTTATGGGATCGGTACTTTTCCGCACTTCTGGCAGAGTGCTGCTGTGGTCTTTATCAGAAACCTTCGGTGTCTGGAAAAGACATCTCTAATCCCTTAGCTGTTTCACAGATACTGAGACTGCATTCATTCCTGAGGAATTTCTCCTGCCAGGTAACAGAAAGTTCACCCAGTAAGGGAATCTCCTCACCATAAATAGGTTGCAACATCTGACTCCGCTGGGGAGGGAGGGGAAAGGACTGGAGTAAATTGGCATGATGAGGCATGTGAATGAAGTCAGCCAGAAAAGACAGCCCAGACATCAAGAGACAGGCTGCTTCAGCACATCTCCCAGGCAACTTCTGCTGGCACGTCTCTTAATGTCTGCATCTTAGGTTAGTCAAACTGATAATTTGCACCAAAATTCCATTATAATTATCACTGAGTTCAGTTTTTAATATGACCACTCCTCTTTTTTTTTTTTTGTTTGCTATTAATTTGACGAGCATGTTTTCTGGGACTGACATTTTCCAGACTTGATTTTAGCACAATGACAAGTTCGGGGTATTTGAAAGAAAATCAGTGGAGCAATTAAAGCATGTAAAGATTATTTTCCATGGTCCAACCGGAACTTTTGCACTTGATTAACTCAGAAAAATCTGAAATTAGAAACTGTAAACAAAATTATTTTGTAAAAATACTTAGCTCTTGATAGAAAAATGTTCAGAGCTAATTTTTTAAGAAGTTTTAAAGTTTTGGCATCTCTTAGTTGGCAGTTTTACTGTGGTCATTAAAACTTTCATTTTAAGATGCTTTAATGAGATATAATTGGATGGGTTGTTTCTCAAGTGGAATAAAAGACTGTATACATTCAGACTACATAGTTCTTTCAGTAGCCGAGGCAGGCTGAAAAAGAGAGGATGCTAGGAAATCGCTATTGATCTCACTACAGTAATCTAATTTATTTGGGAAAGGCTTAAGACACTGATGGAAAGTATGGAAAATCCATTGATAGAGAGATTGATCTTTGTTAAGGACATTCTACTGGAAGAAAATTTGTTAATATCTTCTCAATCTCCCATAAATTCTTAGACTTTAAAGGCCCATTTGTGATAATCTAGCCTGACCTCCCGTGTATGACATGCCATTGAACTTCCGTGAATTAATTTCTGTTTCAACTAGGTGTCTTCTAGAAGAATTTCCAGTCATTCTATATTTATTTTCATTGATGGAAAATTCACTGAAGTCCTCGGTAAATTGTTTCAATTACTTTGGCTGTTAAAAATGTGTGCCTTATTCCTAGTTTGAACTGTCTGCCTTTCAGTTAATACATCTTCTTATACTTTTGTCCATTATACTGAAACGTTCATTCATGCTGTGTGCTCAGTGCTGGTACATAAAGACTGTAACTGCGTTACTCCTCAATCAGTTCTATTATAAAGGAAATAGGGAGCGCGCTCAGCGTTTTTCGCTATGATCTGTTTTTCATTTCCCATAATAATTCTCATGACTTTTCTCCAAATTGTTTTCCCTCTGTGCTTGTTCTAAATTCCTTCCTGAAATACAGGAGACTGTAGATGCCATACTTTCAAGAACCCCAGGGCGATATCTTCCTCAAGCATGGATCTTTGTTAAGTTGCTATTGAACTGTTTAGTTACTTTTCAAATTGTGCCAATAGAATCTAAGTTCCCATTCTACCTCACATCTCCCAGTTCTCGTTTTTAAGGCCTTCAGTTTGAAACAGCAGAATGGCAGGAAACAATCACAGCTTATTCTATAGGCCTATTATATAGCATTGCTCTGCTGACCAACATTTGCAGTTGAAACACAGAACATTTTAATTCACAGGAGGATTCACAAATCTTACAGAAGTCATTTGTTTTAGTTCACCAAACTATATCTAATGTAATCAAAATGCAAATTCATTTACTTTTGATAGTTCACACATGGCCCACAGCTGTATTTAACTCTCTGTCTTTGGGGTTATGTGGTAGATGATGAAGTCTTACTTGGATCACGTACACATGAAATGAATTTCACTGGGAAGCCTGGCTCACATGAGAGAAGAAAAAGTGAATAATCTTGAACCTGGGCCTCACAATAACCTCTGAACTTCTGCACTTTTTCCATGCTGTGACATCCCACTGATAGCACGGTTTTCTACACTTTCCTAAGAGAAAAGGCTTTCCCTCCCTGGAATTCACAAAGGATGGAAACCAAGGACCACTAAAACCTAAATGCTGTTCATTTGGTGCCAGATGTGCCATATCTGATGTATTTACAAGTGGTCTTTGGAGAAGGCACCTGCTTCTGCACACTGAAAACTATTGGAAAGAATGATAACTTGGATTTTAATTGCTCAAATGCTTGAAGAACCCGGACACACCCTTTGCCCACATAGTGTGTCTCCTGGTATTTTGTAATTGCTGTATCTTGTCTTTCATCTACCCCACAAGCTGTGGGCATTTTTCACAAATTATCTCTTCTTTGTCATCCACAGCTCCATTTTCTCGTTTTGCAGCCTGCTAAATTGGTAACAGTGTAGCAGGAAACAAAGAGTTTCTGACTCATCTATCATGAGACGTCTAACAGTTCAGCGAGGTTTGTTTTTCTGCTATGACTCTTCACCCGGCACTTGGGGTAGTTAACAACATTACCTTTATGTTTTTTCTGACGCTGCATTAAAACTCATGAATTCACCGAGTACCCTGCTTCAGAAATGAGCAGGCCACAGAAGAAACACTGCAAATACCCTCAGGCTTCTTTGTGCTTAAGTTATAAGTGATTCAGACCAAATTCTGGAGTTCTTTGACCTAATTTTGCTCCGCACCTGTGCGTTATTTGCATGACTTTGTCAGCAAGGCTTGGCACCCCAGGAGAGCCGGGGCAACAGCAGCTTTGCTCAGCTGCGTGCCCGCTCTGGGCAGGCTTTCTGCACAGGGGCAACAACAGGTCTGAGCAGTAAAAGTGTGGGGTAGTCAACCCCAAAGGGAATATTACAGCGGAGGCTTTGTTGCTCAGGCAGCTGGTGTCAATTTGAGCAGCTCTGCTACCCGCAGCCACTTAGGTGGCCAGTTTGCAAAACGATCCAGTTGCGAGGAGACACGTTCGCCCTGCCAGGCCTGGAAAAGAGGGACATTTCAGGTCCTCTGGGCTGGCTGATCACACCGGTGGGGCACCACAGGAGGGTTACGACAGCCACATGGCATTAGCTGAGCCCTGCTATTTTCAGTTGCAGCTATTGGATCTTTAACTACTTATGTATTTGAGAAACTTAAGAACAACACATCAGCTGTTGGTGTTTTTTTTTTTTTCTTTTTTGTCTCAGTTTTATCATTTCCATTTGTTGCTGTTGCTTTTTCCATTTTATGCTAGAAGGTTATTTTATGTGAATTACTGGATTTGAGTCTGCCACTGTGGACATAGAAGAATCGGAGCAGCCAGGCAACCACAGAACTTTGCTGTTTTGGCCTGCTTGAAAGCTTATTGATGCTGTAGGATCTCTTCAGTGGGTTTTTTATCAGAGTCTTATGGCAAGAATCTGTCACATAGAAAAGGAGAGAGAGGTAAGGTACACAGCTTTCAAACACCGGACACCATTTGTCTTTTCCCTCCCTTCTCCTCCCTGGATGAAAAATGTCGCACTGATTCAAAGCTTGGGTACATTTACGAATCACCGTGGAGTTGGCCTAAACGTGGAGTGGCTGCCCTAGAGCCAGAGCAGGAGGTGTGCCAGCCAGGCAGTACCCAAAATAGCAAGCCCTGCTGAGGGGTAGGTCTGTGGAGTCTGGTAGCGTAACCGTGACAGGGCTGCACTGCTTTCAGGACACATAGGTCCACACTGCTAAATTTAGTCACATGCATTTATCCCTGCAAACTTGGTCAGAAGCATGTCTTTGCATGGTGCCTCACAGAACAATGCAAACATCCCCATCCCCTTTTTTCATGGTTTTATTGCTGTTACTCTATTTTGCCTTCTCTCCTTTACAATTCAGATGCAGGTGAAATGAAAAGATCATTCATCCATTAAATAGATCAGTGGAACAGTAGCATGCACCATGGGTTCTTGCCTGTTTTACTGGTTGGTTGATAATGTAATTACTCTTTGCATAATAGCCAAAAATGAGCAGGCATGCGGATCAAGTTTCCAGAGAGTTTTCCACAGATTCAGTGAATGAGGTGGTGACACTCAGGTAATCTCCTAATTCTTGTTGCTTTTGAAAGGCTCGTATTTCTGTAGATACTATCTTCTAAGTTTTGTTGAGCAAGCATAACTGTACTAAGAGAAAATTGTTTCTTTCTCTAGCCTACTTTCCTTTTTCACACATGCTACAAGGGGAGATTCTGGTTACTCAGAAATAATCTCTCTCATTGCAATGAGATATACTGCCTCTCACCTGTCAAAACAATGTCACTCCATTGTGAGTTACAAAAAAGCTGTAAATGGGCTTTTGTTTTTGCACTGTGCCTTTCACCTTTCCTCAAACAGGAACTCCCACCTCATTTTGCATATGCTCTTATTGTGGATGGAGCCAAGCCCAGATGCTCACTCCAGAAGTGATCACAAGCTCTTTATTTCAAGTTATTTCAAACTTGAGAAGGGTTGGGCAAACAGTTCTGAAGGACCATGTAACTCCACTCACTAAAGGAACAAAGACAACTCTAAATAAAGGAAAGGAAAATGCATTTAGTCTGGTTATTTATTTTGGCAGTTCAAAGTTAATTTTAATTATGCCTAATGCCTCATGAAGTGCTGTCTTACAGCCAGTTGAAACAGGCCACTGTTGAAATAATGAAGACATCGTAACATGAGATAATGCTGCTGTGCATACTCCTAAATCTGTCCTGAGCAGTGAGGAAGATCCATCTTTCCTCATGCAAACTGTGGCTCACTGGTTAAGTACTAAATATAGCAACGCAGCTTTAGCTCTGCCGTCTCTGTCTAGCTCCTGGAGCGCGACTGCTTTCGCTGCATGCAACGTGGCAACCTGGGTGCTGACCTGCTTTGCACAGTGGGGAAGAAAAGGTGGGAGCCAGCACCCTTTTCTGCACGGGCCGCTCCTGAGGAAGTCAAACACAGCCTTGCTCACAAGTGTGACACAAAGCATCCCACTCGGGGCAGGGCAGTGCAGTGCAAGGGCCTCGTAAGCAGAGAGAGTCTCCCCAAGACTGGCCTATGGGTGTCTTGTCCTATCTGTGCTGAGAAGCTTCTTGGAAACAGTCTAATACTGGGCTCATGAGCAACCAAGCAAGTGTAATGGTTAAGGCATGGAGCGCCTTATTCCTCAGCAAGCTGCCTCACCTCTGCCACCGCCTCTTGGCAGCCCTGTAGTGCAAGAACAAAGCAGCAGCCGCATTGCAGCAGGGCTGCAAGGCAATACGTACTGGAAGCGGTGCTGCTGCAAGCAGGATGGGTACTGAGGAAAAGTGGTGATCATGGTGGGGTAAAGCAAGGAGTCCAGCACAGACAATGGCCCTGAGGCAGGTTCCCAGGGGCCTAGTAGCGATCCTTTAGGAAGGAGTGTAGAGGAAGACAAAAGCACCCCTAGGGGAATGAAGCCATTCTTGCAGAATGGCTTAGCGAACCCCAGGATAGGACACTGATTAATTTCTGCAGTCTGCCCCTGGCTGTGTGGACTAGTCAGAGTCTTCTGTCTGGTTGCTGGAAGATCAACCAGCACTGAGGAACCTCAAGGTGATGTAAAACCAACATTTGTTGCTTCTCTAACAGTTCCTACATGCTACACCTGACTGACAACAGGTTTCATTACTGTAAGATCCCACCTGGAATGATTTGGAAAGTCAAAAAGCAGTAACAGAAAGTAGTTCTAGAGAACAGGATCTGCTGTTGAAACAACTGACAAGACTATAAGAAAATCAAAGGGGGAAGAGAGAAAAAAGAATGGGGAAAGAACAGAATAAAGTGTACTGGGTGAGCCTGAAACAAGTTTACGTAAGGCTTGATGGTGATACTCGTATTCATACTTAATGGTATGTTAGTGCATGTGGGGGTAAATTATTACTGACTTGAGGGCATCAAAATCAGATCCATCAGGCTCTAGAAGTAAAAAAGCTACTCTCTGAAACATCCTCTAAAATTAACAAGTCAGTGAAACTGTTTTAACATGGGGAGACAGGTCAATCTACTTTAAATTTGTTAAGCAGATGCTTAGAAATGGCCACGGCTGATGTTTAAGAGTAATTCACAGATAAGCTTTAGCAGCAATGCTTGAATTGAGAAAGAAAAGGGACTGCACACTCAACGTATTCCAAAAGAGAAAGCACACCCAAATTTAGCTTCAGCTTTTCTTTTTCAGTCATCTGGCAGCAATGGGAAGCTATGGTGGGTACAATCATCTCGTGTAGCTTAAGCTGTCCAAAAATGAAAAAGAAAAGCTGAGAAAAAAGCTACATGCTGTATTTTGTCTCTAAAATATTCTGAGGCAGGCCGCTGATGACACTGATATCTGGACATTTGCTATGTTGCACCTAATGGTTCCTACAGGTAAAAAAAAAAATAGTTCAATGAACTCTCGAAAAAGTTGAATCAAGCCCTTTAGCAACTCCAATTATCCACCTTTGAATTTTCTGAGACAAACACTGACTCTTTTGCCAGGAGGCTGCAAGGAGTGGAGAAGAAGGTGTATATGTCACAATTTCCTAAATAAGCCATACCACTGGCACTGCGGAAAGAGGAAGATATATTTAAAAAAAGTAAAATTGTGGATGCAAGCTTATCTAAACTTGTCATTTCAGCAGCTCTCGGCATGAAGGAACGTGTTTTCCTGCAAAAAAGATTTATACTAGGACTACTAATTTACCCTCTTTTTATGCTACCTTACGTAGCTTCATAAACTGCAGTCTACCCAGGATCCTTTTTAAAAATTTATTAATAGCAGTGAATAAGCATAGATGTGTTTGTGTTTGTGTGTGTTGTCAACTGTTTGATTTGAAAATTTCAGGAGGAGAGATCAACTAATTAATACAGAAACCATTTTCAAACTAGTGAAATTAGAGTTCAAAAAGACAACTCAGATGGGAGGACATTAAGAGGACTTTCGCTGGAGTGTCTGTCACAGCACAGGAGTGAGCACAAGGCCTCCTCTCCCAAATCACTGTTCAGGCATCGTCTATCTGTTCTCCCTGACTACACACAGGGGAGGCTGCCAAGCCAGTGAGCAGCACTGGCAGCCCTCTGCTCCTCAAACAAAGCCACAAAAGCGATGTTGAGACCAATGGTTGGCACCAGGAGAAAATCAAATAACCCCAGTCTGCCAGGCAAGATAACAACACATAGGAAGATGTGGAAAGCATTGTTAAAATGGTTGAGAATGCTCAAAGTGAAGAAACCGGATAATTATCGACATAAGACCTGATTGTCCTGTCATGCTGGTTTTATGATAGGATAACTCTGCTGACTATGAAAGAGTTGCTTCTGATTCAGACTGAACTAAGCACTTCGTGAGCATCGTGATGAGCATCATGAGAAGGTCTGAGCTTGCTGTTGATCCTGCTACACCTCTGTGTTACTGAGTCATGAACTGGCTTCAGAGTCAGGACTTGAGAATCCTTGAATCTTCCCCACACACTCTTCTGACTAGACAAACCAAGCCTGTACTCAAGTTGCTCTCTACAGAGGACTGGTTAAGGTATTTCTGAGAATACTTGTGACTGAAGCACACTTAATTCTCTGCAATGCAGAACCGAGGCCATGGCCAGTGAGATCCTTCATCTGACTCCTCGCTCTTAGTCCCTCCCCTCTACCAACACCAGTGTTGAGCAAGAATATGCAAGTGACACAGCAGATCATACCTCAGATGAGGTACTTTTCAGCTCCATCTGTTCTCCCATCTGATTCACCACGAATCATATCAATATTCACATCATCAAAAAAGAGGCAGCAGCAGGCACAGGTGGTTAGTAAGGGTTAGGAGGGGAAACACGACCCCACAGCAGCACAAATGGCAGCACAAGTTTGTCAGATTAAAATAACATGCTTAGTAAAATGCAAACTTTTTTTTTTTTCTTTCATCAGCTTTTGAGAGAAGTTCTGCAATTATAGTTTTACTAGTGTCCTAGAGTTACTGACAAATTCTGCCCTGTTTGGAAGTCTCACAGTAAGGAGTACTGTTGGAAGTAAGGGCATTTCTTCTGCTTGCCTCCAGGACAGCTGCTTGTATTGAGCAGCAATAGTATCTACTCTTAAGTGTAGCCATGCTATTTTAGTGGTGAAAACACCGATGAATGTCATCACAGTCTTTCAACTTCTCCCACCTGGTTCTGGTTGATGGACCATAAATTCAAAGGGCTAGTCAGCCAGAAAGTGCCCTTGCCAAATTCTTTACTAACTGCAACAATCTGAACCGATTCGTGTATTTTAAAGAGGAGTTTCCTCCAGGAATTTCATATGAACTATTCTAGTCCTGTGTGTGTCTCTACCAACACCATCACATTAAATAACACCAACAACAAATGCAGCTTCAACTGAAAATTAGCACACATTGAATGTGTCACATATAAAGACAACTAAGATTTTCATTTCAGCTTAAAAAAGCCAGGAATCCTATGGTTTATTTTTGCATTGCAGGCACATCCTGAGGCAAATAACTCGACCAAAGGATTTCCAAGAGCCAGCTCTTACCTAGAGGACATGAAATGGAAGTGATAATAGCACCAATACATAGGTGTCAGTGTCACTGCAATAATTGCACTACAAGTCAGAGGCTGACACCTTCATAAAAGAAAGTGTCAAAACAGTAGAAATCAAGGCTATGAGATTTTCTTCACTTACAAAAACAGACCTCGAAAAAGTATTCAAATGTGCAACTGAAATTTGCTACTATATTTAAGATGACAATTAAAACTGATCTCTTTTCACTAAAAAAATGCATGGAATTGTCATGCCAGCGTCATCAGGACAGAAATAAAGGGAGTAAGTGCAGTAGGCTTCTCTACCCCAGGTGACAGGCACTCATGGTCTGTGTGCCACCTGTTCCCACCGAGGCAAGGCTCTTTCTTACTATGGAACAGAGACACTTCCAGTGTTTCAGGTGAAGTCACCTGGAGACCAGTGGTTTTCGTAAAAAATAATAATGTATCAGCAGTTGCAAAAGCAGAAACATTCACAAATCTATGTAAAACACAATCTTATCAAAATGGGATTTGTAACTCCAAAGAGGGGCTCTTTGGTTGTTTTCATTTTTTCTTTTTTAATCTGTGCTGTTCTTATTTCCTCTGACCAAAATTGACCAGAAGGCTTTGGGCTTCAGGAACACTCACCTGAACATCTGAAAATAAGTGAATGCAAATAAAAGAAAAGCAAAACCAAAAGTTTCTTTGAAATGTTTTGATTTTGATAAAGAAGCATAAGTCAACAGATTTAGGACTAATATGTTTCTATCTGCCTTCAGTAAGCCTTTCACTAAGAATTTAGTTTATTTTATTTCACAACAAAGAAATTAATTACTCTCAACCTAGAATAAGTCAGTAGAAATTAGTATCTTAGTCCAATCTGAAGTCAAAGGACTATTGTTAGCAACTTGACTAAGTACGTGTGATTTTTTGATCTTCTCAAAGCAAGATGGGTATGGCGGACCGAGACAGATTATTTGTCTGATCATTTCCCCTGACCTTTGATGCAAGCATTGATTTCTGTATGGAAGTCCTCTGCATTCAGCTCTTTGGTCTCTGCAAATTGGAATTCATAAACAATGGTAATTTCCTCCAATGTAGGGAAATAAATTATGGGGCAGATGGGATGATCAGACATGATCAAGAGATAAAAGTAGAAAAAACCTGGACGTGTTTTTACTCTCTGCAAACACAGCTGCGGAGAGTAGAGACCATGGGCATGGAGTACAGACCCAGGGAGCACTTTGTAAGGCCGAGTTTTGTGTCTGTGCTCTGGTAACTGTATAATTCCCGCTGAGTTGCCAGTAGATGCCATCCTGAGCCAAGCAGCTTTTTTAGCAGTTGGCAGAGGGAGGAAGAAGAGGCAGTGAGCAACTTGTGAGAATAAGTAAAAAAAGGGAGGGAAAAAGAGGGAAATAAGTGAGGAAGGTGGGAGGTTGAATGGAGACCTATTTGCTGCTCAGCACAGTGGAGCATAATGAAATCAGGGAGTCCCGGGCATCACTTTCAACATCCACATGGGCATGCCCCCGGCTTGTCTTCTTTGGTACCCTGGTGCTGGCTGCCAGCTGAAGAAGAGACCCTTTCTTCATTGCCTTTTATTTCACTCTTGGTTCCTTGAGTTATGAAGGCTGAAGACAGAAAACAGTTACAAACCCAAGTCCATCCTTAGTGTAAAAACACTGACTTGAGGTATGCTAGCATGAAGCTGTTCTTGCCTTCAGAGCACTTCTCAAAAGCTCTTTGCAGCCAGGCATCCACTTGCAGAATCTGTTTACACTACAAAAACTCCAGTGCTTTTGCAGAGCCCCTGAGTTCAGTCACTGATGCAAGTCATTAGTGTGCTAGTCTATGTACGCCACCTCCCAGAAACACCGGCACAAGTGAAAACTAAGTTGGGGGGGAGGCATTGCTTTCCTGGTCAGGTGACGACTTTTTGTCATATATGTCCCTGCAGACGTTCTTCACTCCATCACTGTGCACTGTACTTGAAGAGTGCTTGTGAAAAAATGACTCTTTCATTTAGAATCATAGAATGGTTTGGGTTGGAAGGGACCTTAAAGATCACCTAGTTCCAACCCCCCTGCCATGGGCAGGGACACCTCCCACTAGACCAGGCTGCTCAAAGCCCCATCCAGCCTGGCCTTGAACACTTCCAGGGATGGGGCATCCACGACTTCCCTGGGCAACCTGTTCCAGTGCCTCACCAAACTCACAGTAAAGAATTTCTTCCTGATATCTAATCTAAATCTCCCCTCTTTCAGTTTGAGGCTGTTACCCAGTCTCCTATCGTTACACTCCCTGATAAAGAGTCCCTCCCCATCCTTCCTGTAGGCCCCCTTTAGGCACTGGAAGGCTGCTACAAGGTCTCCTCAGAGCCTTCTCTTCTCCAGGCTGAACAACCCCAACTCTCTCAGCCTGTCATAGCATACGTGTTCCATCCCTTTGAAGGGTTTGGGTTAGGGTTAAGAGTCTAAAGGACATTGAGCTCTTTCAAAAACTGAGGGAATCCCGTTGTAGGCTAATTCAGTCAGATTGAAACTCATGAGATGTCAATTTTCATTCAGATCTCACCTGTGCAGTTAAAGAAATCAGTGCCAAGAACTTTGATTAACGTGGAAATGGGGGAACAGCAGAAGTATGGTACATTTTACAGGTCGCAAAAGCCATTCTGGCCTCTGCAGTGTGGAACAGATTTATGCTTTGTGTGAAGGCGACACCTTCAAAAGCAGCAAATGGAGACCTGCAAGTGTAACTCCTCACTCCCCAGCTCCAGCTCTGTTACTGCACTGGTGAAGCAGGATTTACTTCAGGATGTATTTCTAAAATGAGAAGTTGCTCTTACATTTGAATATATATTAGAAAAGAAAGCCGTGAATGGAAAAAAACTCCCTAATGTGCCCCCACACTGCAAATGGCCATTACGTTAGCTTCGACGGATGCAATTAAGTTTCATCCCAGTCTGTCTTATAGCCAAAAATTCAGTCCTGAGGTTTGTTTGAATTTAACCTTTTTTCCCAGCTCTGAATATTGCACTGTGTAATTCTGCAGATAAAAAAAAAAAAAACAAACAACAAAAACGCACTAGGATCAGTTTCGAAAAAATAACTGGCAAGGATTTTCATAGAAGTGCAAGTGAATATTCTGCTAGTCGGTGTATTTATATTTGGGATTTCCTATGGCTTTCACATATCTCAGCACCTCATAAGGATTAATCAATTTATCTTTACAAAACCAAGTGATGCAGCCTAGTTGCTTTGGTCCTGTGTGTTCAGCCTATCCCTTATAGTAACTTCTGCCTTCCTTCTTATTTGTTGCCTTCTGCACCTCACCCAATGCACAATTCTAGCAGGATCTATTTGCTTCAAACAAATTAACCCTCTGTCAACACTCCTGTAAGACAGAGCAGAGCTCTTACTCCCAACAGTCACAGATACACTGAACAACAACTCCAAAATCAGAAGGAACATCTGTGGTCGAGGCAAGAGTTATCTTGCCTCTCCTGGATCTCAGTCCAGTGTTTTAACCACAAAACGTTGTTACTCCAGTAAACAATCAGTGAGGCAGCAAAGTATAGAGGGAGGACAATGTAAGTCAGCCTCCCAGGTGCTGACTGTACCGGTACCTCTTGGTCAAAGGAGTACAGTATGGATGACTGTATGGGCTACAGATTCTTTTATCTGTTGTCACAGCTCCAGAACAATAAACTCTATGTATTTTTCACTGCTGCATGCCTATATAAGCGCTGCCCTAAATAAACTGGTAGCATCAGTCCAATACAGAGTAGATAAGATGCAGAAGTTACCATGACAATTGGTCCTCACTGGCACTTTTGAATGATAGCTAAAGAGGCCAGGGTTGTGTGGCTAATGCAAAGCGGTAATCACAAACGTGCCAGGATGGAGCATGGAAGCCTGCACCTATGTGGTCAGTGTCACAGCTTTCTATGCATAAGTAAAAGATTACAGTATCATGGACCTGGAAGCATGAGCACAAAGTTGACCCCAGCAGAAAAAGGAAAATCGAAGAGTTAAAAGAATCAAACCAAACAAGGCAAATTAAAGTGACTGACAAAGCTAGTGAGCTTCCCAAGAGAATTGCATGCAAGGATAGTTAAGCACTAGCAACGCAAAAAAGCATTCATTTCTTGAAAATCATTTGAAAGCACACAAATGTTCTTTGATCCATAGAGTGCTGCTGACAAGAACTCTGTATACAAAATATCCAACTGATTTGCACAAAGGTGAAGTCACCATTTTGTCTTCCTCTAATTAGACCATCCCAAACCTGGTCACAAATCTTGAGTCCTCCAGCTTCAACATCTTTTTCCCTCTGAGATGCATGCTTTGCTTTCTCATGCCCATGTTATTTTATGGTCTCTGCCCTTCCTTCCTTTTAAGCTTTGGTCTTTTTCAAATCCTGTAGAAGAAGCATCATCTATAGTAGAAAAATCCTTTGCTGTCTCATTCATTCCAAACCATTACTATCCGAACAGATAGTAATGGTTAAATCACTATGAGATCCATTGACCTCAAAAAAGTTATGACTCTTATACCAGTTGATACGCAGTCCTATGTTTTGAGACAGTATCAAATACAATTTCCAAATCAACATGGCATTTGACATTTCCTACCTCGGTTCAAATACTTGACTTACTCTGTTGTGGCTGGAAGGGTTGCAGAAGTTCAACATTTATTGTGATTTTAAAGTCGCAATGCCCAAAGGCCTCTACTAGAATTGGGATCCTGTTCTATTTAGTGCTTTTAAATGTACAAGAAAAGGAAATGGGTTGGGAAAAGCTTACAATCAAATGAGCAGGCAACACCATCAGGCTTGTTCTAATGAGGGAACTGGGAAGCGTACCAACAGTTCATGTTAAGTTTGAAACACCATTACAGTTGGAAAAATGGAAAGGAATAGGAAAATCTGCCAGCTCTTTTAAAAAATCGTATGTACTTACCCAAAAAGCAGAACTTCGCACTCCAACTCAACTTACTGAGTAGAAAACTCTTGTGTAAAAAAGACAAATTAAAATCTTCCCTCTCTCCAGAATTGTCCATTCAGATTCTTATGAAGAACACCATAGCAAAAAAAATTGTAGCTGCAAATAGAAAGTCTTACTGATGTAAAGTATGAGGACCTTTTAAAAGGCAAGTATTTAGATGGGAAAGACACACAGAGGTGAAGGAGCTTCGCCTAAGATCTGTCAGCTGCCCCGGCATGGCCAAGGTACCCACTGATCTGCAGGCCAATACAACACCAAGATCCTATTCTCCCTCTTTTTAAAGATGTAGACTAGAAGGTGCAGACAGTATCAAGAAAATTTTGCACACAAAGGCAACTCTTTTTCAGGTACTTTCCCCTGGATGCTAGTAGCATCAAACCTCTGTAGCCCATCCTCATCAGGCAATAACGTGAGCAGCTGATTTTCCTATACTTAATTTTGCATGTCAGCATAGCGTGATTTATATACAGGGAAAACAACGAGACCATTAAGGATGAAAATAATTGAACACAAGGGCAACGAGGAGGAATGATGTAAACTCACTTGATAGAGTGATTTTTCTCTCCTTACAATCCTCACTTCTTGCATGAGATTTATGATCTTGAGGAAAACACAAAATTAAGAGTGCAAAGAGACAAGCTATTGGAAAGAAGAGGAAGAAGACTTAGATCTTTATTTTAGCCTTTGCACCCAAAGGGCACAGAAACAATGATCCTATGTGTTATTATTCATTTTCAAAGGGATTTGCATTATTGCCTAATTCATCCTCATTACCACCCTCAGAGAAACTAATAATGTTGTAATGTGGTTACAACAAACGCTTTGGACAATTGGTTCCAACAGTTTCTCCATAACAGTAGATAAAACCACCATCTACTTATTGCCTGTAAAAATTTAAAATCACTCTACCTATGATGCAGTATTTTATACATGTGAGTGTTTGATAGGTTTGAGGTCTTAGTGCTTTGTCCCACAGCCTGCTTAAAGGTGGGTAAGTCATGTCTAAGTCGACTAGATATAAGTTCACCAGGTAATTTAAGTGTATGCCTAGCTTCAAATTATGCACCTGATTCAAGTTAGGGCCTCTTGAAAGCATTTTTCCATGTCATCTGGAGGCTAGAGAAAATTCAGCGGAAGGATTAGGAAAATTGTAGGAAAGTATTTCATAGCAGATGATGAACATTGCTACTTGACTCATAGGGTTAGAGAGGGGTCCTGGGACAAGAGATGAAGAGGTAACATTCACCTCCCTTAACTGTAGATGATTGCAGTGTAGACATGTGCACCTCAACTATCCTTCAGGGTCTCTCTGTAGTCAATGGAGAAACAGGCTTTTGTAAGCGCAGCTGTGATCAATCTCATCCTAAGACAGATGGTAGGGCAGGAAAAATCGATCATGACCTTTAGGCACCTCTTTCTCTCCACTTCTTACGAAGGAGGTTGTCCGAACGGCAGGCACCTACACTGCAGTTGTCTAACATTAGGTGAGATTAGATCCCCTTCTCCCCAGGAGGAAACTCTTATGCAAAGGTCTGGAATTACATTCATATTTTCCTTGAAATAATTTCAAATCCTACTTTTCCGTCTAGTCATCCATCCTACATAGGATCCATCCTCCTGATGCTATACCGTTAAGGGTCCCCAAATGTGAGGCTGACATTGGCAATGTGTACTTGCCCACCCTTTCTTTTGTGACAGTGACACGACTAACTGCAGCAGCCGGAGAACAGATGTGTCCTCAGTGTTCAGCCAGGAACTGTGCAGCTGCAAGAAAACTCAGTAACATATTTAGAAGCAAAATGACTGTCACAGCCAATAAAATGCATCTTCACTTGTATTGAACTATACTCTTCAGTACCAAAAATACAATTCTGTCAATAAATAAATGAACAAATAAATGGCCAGTTGATTCCTATGTGTGACTTATTCCTACTTAAATTCAAAGCATATATAGAAGCGTCTATTGTATCTTGAGTACATTTTATCCTGGGAATTCAAATTGCTCAATTTAGTCAAACAGCACACCTTTCTTCTGAGATATGATTCATTTCCCAGCTGAAGCAACACTTAGTCTAGAGCTGAATGGAAAGTTGAACTCAGCCTTTGGGGGATTTAGTGCTGTATTTCAAGTACACATTTCTCAACCTGGAATCTAAAACTCCATCTGTTCAAAGACTTCTGCAGTTTCTTAACTGTATGCTGGGCATCTGCCTCCAGAGATGCCAACAGGATTGTGCACAGTGCCTGCTGTTAATTGTGGGTATGAATCTTGTCACATTGGGTCTTAGATACTCAATTCTGCAAGGGTCAGGGCATTCACGGCCCCAATCTATCAATCATCAGAAGAATTATTCATGTCATCTACTCTTTTCACTGAAGTAATAAAGATCCAATAAGTACAAAAAAAATCTCTGATTTGAGGTATAGTATGATTTTCTGTGTAGTCAAATGGTATCTTAGAACCCATCATTTATATGGTAAGATTTTCCTTCTGCAGAATTAAAACTGAACTGTATGAAACTCAGGTGAATAAATGAGATGCATTGCTAGCAAAATGGACCATGTACGACAATGTTTATTTCACAGAAGAAAGTACTCAGCAAGGGAATTGCATCAAGAGTGTGCATTTCAAAAAACACGCTCTGGTATTCTTTCTGTGTTCACTGAAATGACTATTTTATTCAGTATTCTGATGAGTGTTTTGTGCCATAGCTAAACCAAGTTTGTTAAAGTGAAGGGACGTATTTTACAGACAACTTAATTTTTTACCTGCCTTGGCAGGTATATCAACTTGCATCCTGCCAATTTTAACATAACTCAGCAGCTTCATCATGTGCAAAGTACATGATAATACACAGGTGCACAACTATATGGATGCTGACTGTGTTTTAAAAAACTGGAAGGTCAAATGCGGTCATGGGAATTTCCTTTAAACCTATATAAGGCATCAGCCATATGCAGCCTTCTGTGACAATTTTATGCTGTATCAGATTTTTTCCCATGTCTAAAAAAGCTCACAAAGAACAGGAAACATCATGTTCTTTTTGTGCTGAGTGTGATGTTACTACCAATTCGCTGAATTAAGGCTGATTTGTCAGTTGTGTCTAATTTGAACAGCTATTCCCTTGTTCTAAATCTGGGGTTGGCACTTCCTGCAAACTCTAAGTATCCTCATTTCCCCTTTGCATCCTTAGAACTATCAAGAGTGGGATTCACCAGACCTTAAGGCATCTGTCAACATACATTTACAACTGAGCTAAGCTAAGCTACGTCCTCTTCATAAGCTTTGGAGAGAAATCAATAGTTTTAGGGAATAAGTCATCGAATCAGTTTTGATACATGAAAGGAAAACACTTATTTGAAATTAAAGAGAAGTTAAGGTTACTAACTTAGAGATACTTATACACAGTAGCTCTTTCCTCACATTATTTATGAACTACCTCTATCACTTTCTCATGTCCCAGCACAAGTTGAGATTTATTCTCTGGAAGATGGAGTTTACTTTCCCGTAAACACATGAACTTAGATTGAAAGACAACGAGCATCTAATTTATATGACCAAATGCAAGCAAGGCTGTATTCAGCCAGGGTAACTAAAAACAGGCTAAAAAAGGTGGTCACAAAAATCTTTCGTTTTACCACCTACTATTTCTCCCTCTCCTATTTTCAAGATCACTCAACTGGACTTTCAGGCCCTGCATCTTTACCTTCTGAGAAAGCTGAAGGTTGCATAAGGTTCAAACGTGCGTTTGCTAAATAATCCTCAGCCTCAGCAAGAAATGTCAGTCAGAAAATGGCTCTGAGCCTGAAGAGCATAGAAATGTTCAGGTGACACCAGAGATCAAAGGGAGCAAAATTATCTCCCCATGTGCATCACTAACCTGCATTTAACAACTATGCTCCTGAATGAAAGTGAGTTTCCAAACTGAGTGTTCTTCTAGGCTTTCATCAGTACTAATTTCATTTTTTAATTTCTCTTTTTTAACAAGGAGAACCTCAGAAATTTTATGCATAAGAACATTCTGGAAGAAATACCTAAAGGCAAGAAAAGGTTTACTCTAGGATCCCAGTGTTGGCTGTGGAACTAATGAAACAAATGCTGATTCTTTATGTAAATATCCAATGATGCAACTGTGCCACTAGGTCAAGTACCATTCAGAAACAATGCCAAAGGCAATCAGGCCAAATACACTGTAAACGTATTTCACAGAAACAAAAAGAAAAAGAAGAGGTAAGTCTTGAAAATAGTTAACCAAACAGCCCGGCTGCTGTGTGATGGAGACTGACCTCAGAAGATACTTGCTTCTCAAGCCAAGGGGAGATCTGACAGGTAATGAGAAAAACGAGGACTGTTAGGCAATAAAAGAGCTACTGCACATTTGATATTTCCTCTAAAATATCTTCCAGCAATGACCTCTTTCCCCTTTCAATGAAGAAACCCTTGGATACATCAGTAGAAGACTGGCCCCAAAAAGCCAGCTGCTGTGCAAAAAAACTCAGTTTCCTCTACCCAAAGATATGGATGCATTTCTCACTTGCATTTGAATTCATTTCCCTGGGTATTCACAGATGAAACACCAGGCACAGCAACTATTTTTGCAGTTTTTGTTTCCTAAGGTCATTATTTAAAAGCCATCTTCTTTTTCCTCCACATTTATCATCGTTTGCCTACGGGGAATCTGAGAGCAAGGCATGTACTTCTGTATATACTGTAAGTATGGCTAGCCCTTTTCCTGTAGCGAGTGAGCAATAAGAAAAAGAAAATAAATAATAAAAATAGCCTGAAAAACATCCAACTTATCAAGCCAGCAAGGACTTTCAGACAGGGACAAACACACTTCTCCTTGTTTGCACAAATCCGTACCTGAAGGAGCGCTGCCAGTGTATTGTGGCTTTATTCCAGGCTTACATCACTGTAAAATGAGGGTGAATTCTGGTGTCCAAAAAAAGTTGAACAAAAGTGAAGCAAGGCTGAGGCTCATGTAATGTGCTGAACTGACAGAGTACTGCACTTCAGAGACATTGTACCAAAGCGTACCAATAATAATCAGCCATCAACAGGGAATATTCATCAGCTTAAAGCTTTTAAGGCCTTGAGCTGGATGGCTTATTGGTGTACGTTGCCACAGCTCTATTTAGTCCAGTGAAATTGCACTGACTTGTGCCACCTTGCAAATTTAGCCTCTTCTCTTTAATTGCTTTTATTCTCTTTTATTAAAACAAGGTAGTGAAATCTATTGCTGATTCTTAAATCAAGGTAGTGAAATCAGCCAAATTACAAAGGGCAAGCAGGGTCCATATTCATCCCTGGTTTCTGAATACTGTTTTCAATAGCTTTTTCAAACCTTCTAGCAGTTTGCTGGGCAAGAATCAGTGTGCCATACTCCTCAGAGCAAGCTTGCTCTAGACATCGTGGTAATTTCCATTTACACAAAGCTCTGGACGTAGAGACGTGGCCCTTTATCATACCTCAGAGGAGACAAACATGCACAGGTACCAGCACTCAGTCTCCAAACCACTGTCTGCCAAGGTCTTTGGACACAGATCGCTTGCTGCCACCCATGGCTCAGACACAACAGCACATTAAACTATGCTGAAACCTGCCGTTACAGGATAAAGTGTGCCCTCCCATATACAACAGTGACTAAACAGAACACAACAAGCAAGGCAGGCAAGCATCTTTGTTGTCTCAGTTTAGCTCAATCCACAGCCTTCCCAAGTACAAAACGTAACTGAAAATTAACAACAACCAAAGCCCTTGTCATTGAAAGTCAGGAGAAAGTAAAGATCTAAAGATATTCCTCGTTATACACTAAAGCAGACATTACTGCTACAGGATTACTTAAGGAACAAATTCCCCACCCAAAGCCCAAATTCTCCCTTGCAAGCTACTAGAAGACAGCGAAGCTTTTGAATGAGGTCCAGAAATAGGTTTTTGAGTTGTGCCTATCATTGAGAGAATCGGACGACTGATGATGAGTCTGCAGGTAACTCTTTCAGAGTTGTATCAGGGCTCAGTAGAGGCCCCAGGGGATGGCGAGGGATACCTAGGGATGAGAACAGCAAGCTGCTTCCAGGGATGTCCCATTGCCGGGACTGGCACCTCCAGGGCAACACCTGTTTATGTGACCAGATGTAAAAGTACAGCTTTCCAGATTAATTTTGTAGTATGGCTCTCAGGTTGCCATTTCACCCATGAGGCGGCTCTGCATGAACAGAGCTTTGGAATCCCTTACCCTGGAACTATTTTCACGAGGATAATGTGTTAGAGTAGTTATCAGAGCCCATTGGAGCCACACAGGTTCTGCTTTGACATCAGCAGCCTGGTATTTTCATCATAAGTGAAAATGTCAGGCAAGCTAAGGCAGTCTAGTGAAAGAGTCCTACCAATGCTGACTCAAGAGAACCTTGGGATTCCCGTTTCTGAGTCAGTGGTGACTGGAGACATTGCACTAGTAATGGGCTTCTTATTTGAGGATGAACTGCCATGTATTTCAGCAGCCGAGTGACTCATCCTGAGAATATCTGCACTACTATTTGTCTAGCAGGGAATGCTGATGGTTAGTGGGGGGAAGATGGCCTCGTTCCAAAGGAGTGAAGTAATGGTATGATAGTAATAATAATTTACTTCTGCAAAGTGCCTCTTATTGTGAAGAATCACTCAACAGATTATATATGTGTATATGTAGGGATCAATCAGTCCCCTCTGCAGGGGACGTGGCAACCATTCTGCATCAGCAATGCTGCACAAAAGCATTTTAGAGGAGAAGTGAAGAACAGCTTCTCCAAATGAGCACACAGAAAGAGGATATTGTGCAGGGAAAAACACCCAAGACATATTTACGAATATTTGTCTCTTCAAACAGGAGGCTCTCTTATCTTCTGCTTTCCCAGTGCCAGGGCAGTGCCAGGGCAAGGCTTTGTGTGAGCTTTAGAAAACACCCAGGCCAAGAGAAAAATCCAAGGCACAAAGGAAAACAAGAAATACATGCACATTAGAGAGGTGGAAGCCCAGCAGCCTACCCGCACCGTTACATTCAGTCTCACCCCCATGGGCCCCCTATTCTCTGCACCCACAGACCCCACCACAAAAGCCTTGCCTTGACAAAGCATGAAGGCATCACAGTTTGTCCCCTGCTCAATGGACCCTCTGCTTTGCAGCAGATGAGCAAATCCACAACCCTGGCTCCAGTTCTTACTCACACCTGAGGCACCTGTGGGGATACCATAAGTGGGTGCAAGTCGCCACTAGACAGTGATAGAGTGCCTCAAAGGAGGGTTATTTCATATCTTCATGGCAAACTTCTATTATCTTTCTTCTTTTCACAATAATCTTACAGGAAAGCACAGTAAGGTTCAAATAACTGTGCTAACTAACTCTGTGCGAGGTGTTACATGAACACTCTGCAGTGCTAGCAGTCTTTTGAACCACAGTAGGGCCAGGACACAAGTCATATACAATTTAAAAGAAAGTTGGCCTATTCCCGTCCATTACAAGTAGGCTTTAGTATAAGAATTACTGCAGTCAATGTATGTAAGCAACCCAGAACAAAGGAAAAAAAGCCAGTAGGTTTTTCAAGACAGTGCCAGCCACGCAAACAATAGACATACCCAGTGTGGGAATTCAAAGACAACCAACAGTGACCTAATTGATCTCCTATCAAAGTCTATGGGGATTTTGTTATTGATTTCCAATATAGCTACTGTTTGCATAGGCTGGAATTTAACAGCGGGCAAAAGACCTCTCCTCCACCTTCAGTTTTACAGACTGCCTCTACCTGTTCATAGCTGCACAGTCCTTTTTTCATGTCAGCTCCAGAACTTGTTACAGAGAAAAGCCATAAATATTCAACCCTATTGAATTTTCTCTTGGTGCAGTTTGGAAGCTGGAAGCGAGGCAGGAAAACCAGTATCACAGATTCAGAAAAAAATCATCAAACACTGCAGAGTCCCTCCAGAGCAAACCACATCTACTGTCTGATACGTGCTTTTTCCAGAGCGTTGCAAGAAATTTGAATCTGGGAAGGTATGAGGTGAATTCAAGGAGTATCTGAATTGTTGGGCAGAAAGAGTAGGTAAGAGCCTAGACTGTGATGCTATTATAATCGGGGAACCACTGAGGTCAAAATCCCATCAGATTACTGGTGTAATTTTATTAAATGCTCAGACATATACATATTCACATTTATGTATATGGGGTGTCACACCCCCAAACCTCCTGTGAAAGCATATTAGGTATTCGTATTGCATTAATAGGTATTCGTATTGCAATTCGTATTGCAACACTGTTGACAGTGGTATTTTTTAAATTTGTTCCCTGCCATTAGGAACACTGTGCTAGATGGCATGTGAAACAATCCCCCCACTACAACTTAGGGCAAGGACAAGACACCTTAGAAGGACAAGACGAGCAAATGAACAACACGTGGGTATTGTATTTTGCCACCCCTTTGTTGGCATAGTATGGCTCACCACCCGCCCAGCAGATATTTTTCATATGTTAGTTACTTAGAGTATGTCAACAAATGCATGCTTACGTATAAATGTTAATTATGCCAATGTAAAGGAAACCAAGATGGTATTAATGATCCTCTCTGCACTCTGCTTTGATTTTGTTTTCATTTGATTCATTGAGTTGGCCTCAGAGTGAGTTGCAGGGGGGCTGAGGTTTAAAGGTGCACATGATGGATCTCTCAGGCTGAACTACCCAGCAGCCTTTGTAGCGAAGGTCACGTCTTAAACCATTCCCTTGCTCGTAATCATGTCAGAGTCAATAAACATTTATATCTGAATACCAAAGTAGCAGTGCTGGTGGTTTAGATTAAGGAGGAAGGAACACGGGTCAGGCAAAGAGACCGCTCTATTGGTTTTCTCTGTCACAATATCTTTGATCAATACAACTAGCATCTCTCACCACCTGTCCCACCACCTGAGAATATCCTCCCTACCTCCAGAGAACAGCCTGTCTGGAGTCTCTTATAAAAAATACGATTAATCTCACAGTATTTTTACCAAACCTCGAAATGTGATCTGTTCTGGTCTTTCTTCAAGGTGAGACCTGATCTTTTCAGCCATGAATTTGCAAAGCTAACAAAACAAATCAGACAAGTTCACGCGGGTGTTTCCAATGTCACCAGGACAGATCATAAATTTTGCCGTTTCTGCCAAAAACAGGAGATAAGCTCTAGGCTAAACTGCAGACTCAGCTTAGTCAGCTCAAGGCTGAGCCCGAATGCTTCTGACACCCCCGCACATATGCTGAAGTACTTGTAGTTAGCCTCTGGCTTTCAAAATTGGCATTTAAGTAGGTAGAGTTTGTGCTCCTCTGGGTCTCAAATATATTTTACTGAGTGCAAAATAACGTATGTAAATTATTAGTCCCAAGATTTGGGTAATTAGAGGGTTAGTCAATTTATATCAACAATTGCAACAACAAACAGAATGCTACAGTATGCCTTCTGCATCTCACAGGACCATTTGGCACTTAATGACAGTGAAATTCAAGGTATGCTGCCGACAAGCCAGCCCTCCCAACTGACAGCCGGAGCTTGTGAACTGCCTTCTATGATTTTTCTGCCAACGCTGCGTGCAGGTTGCTTGAAATCTCACCTTTGTGGGAAATTGCGGAAAATGAGGGACTCATGACTGACTGAGCATTTGCAGACTAAATTTTGTCTGAAGCAATGGTTGTTTTTAAGTGGTTTCAAATCATCCATTCAGAGCAATCACTGGAGGGATGGGTTCACTGTGGCAAAACAATAACCGTTTAGGAAACGTTTTCAATAATTTCAGTAAATTTGGAATACCCCTTTGTGTGCCTTTCCTTTGAGCAACTGATGGTCTAGACAGTTTTAGAAGACAAAAGCAGAGAAAAAAGAATAATCTGAGTTTAAAATCCCAACGTGATGCAGCATCTGAGTGTGAGCTGGGTGCACCAGACCTAAAGCAAATGCTGTGGCGGTGCAGCCAAATTCTACACTGTCGTGGAACTTAGTGAGATATTCATGCCAATGAAAACCTGTAAAAGTTACTCTCCCATTTTGTACCATCATACACGACCCTTTCTGTGCTGGTAAAAATGCCCACATCAAATGCAGAACAGTAGCAATCCAGGCCAGTAGCAGTGATGGACATTCACCTAAAACTCCAAACATAGCTCACCTTGACCACACACATCTCTGCTATTAATTCCTATTTATTGACATGAGAGTCCATTCACCGTAAAGCTTGGGAAGCCCTGAGAACATGGACCAGTGGTCACTCTCCCACGCTGGCTAAGACACCAATGACAGCTGAAGATAGGTCTTCAGTTGCCTTGAGATTTCATACCTCCTGAGGATTCGCACCCATCCCCTCCCGTTACTGATGGTTTTTTATTTATTATGCTCTTCAGAAAGTTTTACCCACCAGCACCATGCAGTTTGGTAAAGCAATTCTACCCCACGAAGCAGAAAATTTGAACGCTACAGAAGGTTGATGTTTTCTGACACATTAATCAGGAAACAGTTACATTTACAGCAAAAAGAGGAAACGAGGAAAAGAGAGAAATTAGAACTCCCTAATTGATTCACAAACCAAAAGGATCAAGAACACTTTGGATTATTTATTCACAGTTAACAATTTATCCAGCCCTAATTACAGCCGCTAGAACATTTTCTTAGCTGCAATATTAATTATACTTCTTTCATGGCTGCTATTTATATGAGCAGAAGATGAAATATGCAATTAGGTGATCAGATGCTACAGCAGTATCACTGATAATTTTTTTCACAATAGGTATCATTATCCTCTTAAAATGGTGCTAAAGGTTGAGCGTAATTGCTGCCCGTCATTTAGCACGGAGTACAGAGAGTTCCAGGAAAGCCCTTACGGAAGGCGAGAGTGGGTCCAAAGGCATCCCCCTGCCCCACAAGCAAGTCCAGATCACACAAAACAAAGGCACAAGTGTGCAGAAAGGTTCCTCTATTTGCAAAGGCTTGAGTATCAATTACAAGCACAAAAAGAAACAGAGAAGCTAAGGGAGAAGGCTGCCAAGAAACACCAGATCAGAGTCAGGACAACACTAGGCACACAGTCCTGAGAAAAACTAAAACAAAGGGAATTCTGCACCTACGTGCTGAGCGGAAAGGGGCTCAATGCCGCAGGCAAGGACACCGACCAGCTGGAATCCCCGTGCCGTCAGAAAAACAAGACTTTGGCTTGGCCAAGAAGAAGAAATTCAAAGAAACCTTTGATGCCATCACCATTTTCTCCAGCTATGGAAACAATCTATCATGACACTTTATATTTAGCTGAATGCTTGCGTCAAGAAGGATAAAAACAGGAAGAGCACTAATATCTTGGTCTTTTATACTGCTCCTTGTATACTGCTTTTAATAAGAGGTAACACATTTCCATTTTGCAGGTAGTAAAGCTGAAGAGAAAAGAGACTAAAAATATGCTAAAGCGTTACTGTATAACGCAACAGAAAAAATAATATTTCCATTACAGAAGCACCTATAAAATCTATTAAAGCAATAAGTTCTTAAAATTACTTTTTATGGCATGTTAAAAAAGAAAAAAATAAAAGGAAAAGGGCAGATACAGTATATTTAATGCCATGGACTCTTGGAGTACATTATCCATATGAAAAAATCCATATTAAAATCTGACAGAACATATACTGGCTTTATCTCTGCTTATTGTACATCTCATATCCTTTGTTCCCATCAAGATCTTCTTCCCTGCAAAAGAAGAGAGGAGCCCTAATGTAAGGCTTCAGTTTCCCTACTCGCAAGTTTGAGAAGGACGGGTCTGCAAACTATCTTTTTCCCCGCTCTTTCAGCAAAAGTCTGGTTTGGTCAGTTTTGTGAGCCTGGCTTCTAACGTTAGTTGACTGTTCTGTGTGGAAAATGAGAGCACTACCACAGATTCAAGGATTTCCTTTCAGAAAGAGAAGTATAAATATGAGAGGATTATCACATTTACTATTTAAAGTCCCAGCAATCTGCAGGATTTATTTTTATGAGTCCTGTTAATTGTCACAGTTAAAGGAACGAGTAAACTTCAACTAACAGAAAGGAAGCTGGGTTGCTTGTGTTTTTCTCTAACACAGAGAACAGAGACGAGCCAGACTTCTAGTTATTGCAAGTGTGCGCAACTTTGAAGGCCCGAAAAGATGACGTATGTTTGCAGAAAGTAAAACAATTTGGTCTATGATTTACAGCTCTGGAGGGGCAGCCGTGAGGCTGGATCTCAAACCGGTGAGAGGGTGCCTCACACTTGCCCATTTGCAAGAAACACTTTCGCCGAGTAATTGGGAGCTGCCGGATTGCTGGTAGGAACACCCCGACCCTACCACACTCTGTCAGGACGCAGTTATTACCCAAGTGTTGCTTAAAAAATATTTGGTGACCAAAAGTTTCTTTAAAGCTTCTCCAGAAGTGAAATTTTTTAAGGGAATGCATCAACCTGGGCCAAGTTACGAATAAGTGAAAGCCTAAATAAATAATTTCCACAGCTTTGCATTTACATCAGCTGTTCCATTCTGTTAATGTCAGATTGTTTTTGTGAGGCAAAACTGTTTACTTCTAAGCTGATTATTTTGACTTCTATTTAAAATACTAAGGCATTATGTTTAATAATTGGTATTAAACTCTTGCAGTGTGACCAGAATGAAAAAATTAATTTCAATTTTTCAAATTAATTTTAAGCAGGAATTTCCTTTTCAATACTTCAAAAACTTTGATTCCTATTCAGAATGCCAATTTTCAAATACTTGAATTTCCATTTTCTAACCAGTTTTTGCTGGTAAAATTGCATTATGGTTTCATAGTTCGACCTAATTTTCACTGTTTCTTTTACCATTTAATATATAATATCTCTTCCTACAGCTCATTCGGAGCTCACTGCTAGAAGCATATTTCTGTAGGGAGTTCTTTTTTTGTGGCCATGACACATTCCCTTCCAAAATTTAACTTATTGAATTCCTTTGGTTTCCTTAGCTGACCTGGGCTTGCCAGGGAGAAATATGTCGCTTAATATATTTGAGGCAATAAGAGCCCTCATGCAGCTGATGAAGCAGCAGCACTGGCTAAGGTTAATGGGGAGAAACAATCCCCTTAGAACATGCTCGGTGTGGTACCATGGAAATCAGAACGATTTTGCTGAGTGAAGAAGACATTTTTCTTTGAAGACTGCCTCCTTCAAAGCAAACTCAACTCCAGCCTTGCTCCTCAGAACCGTGCACTACTTTCTAAGGCTGAGACACATGATGTATGGCCCACATTGTTTGAAGACAAAGCTGTTTATAAATATCTCAGCCTATGACAAAGGGCCTGATCTCACTTATACCAATTTTAGCCCAGCTTTACATTAACTTATGTGAAAGAAGATCTGTAACATATAAACTCTGCAGAGTAAAGTTTCTTCCAGAAATGTGATCTGCTTCCTGTATTTAAAAGATATTTATGCTCCCTCTGTAGCAGGCTGGAGTCTGCAGGGATATTTTTTTTTCCTGAGGGAAGATTGATTTATGATGCTCTATTCATGCTGCTGTGTAGTCAGTCCCCTCTGCATTTAGAAGGTCTTTACCTTTCTACCTCCACCAGCAGGACTTAATCAGCAAATGCATACAGAAAAAGGGGATCACCAGGATGAGGCTGTCACCTGATGACATCTGGGCAGACATGTCACGCAAATTCCTGTATCTCAACAAAGACTGTGAACACAATCGCTTAAAAGACCAGCTATGTAGATAAAATACCTCCTGCCCCCATTTTAATGAACGTAAGTAATTAAGAGATCTTCCCAACTCCTCCTTCTATAACCTTGCAGCCATTGCCTGCTTGCCCTCCTTTCCAGGCTTGCCGAGAAATATCCGTAGATCCTCAAACACGTACCACTCAAGCCGATGGACTCATATGTCTGAAAATCAGTGATGAAGGCGAGCTGGAAGATTAGAGAAATGCCGCAGTAGGTCATCCAGAAGAATCAGCTCTGGAGGGGAAAGCAGAGTCCATTAATAACAAACAGACTTGTTTCTTTCCACTTCAGGGCTCCCAAGGTGCAAAGCTTCAGATGTGCAAGACTTGACAGGCCTGTAGCACTTACAATTAGGGTGCGTAGACAGGGGCATTTGGCACCAACGAGACAGTTTGTGGACAAAATGTACCATTTCAGTCATCTGAAAATCGGAACGTTAGACACTTGTCACAGGCAGAAATTGTAGAGAGACAGCAGCCTAACAGGGGCCGGGACGCTTGTAACCAGGTCAGTGAGAAGCCCAGAGTTTAGGCAGTGGGAGAGGAGTGCCTCAGTGATCAAATATCCAGAGATGAAACGGAGCTGTAAGAAACGTCCCAGGGGAGCAGCAGTGCAGTTGGAAGAGGGGTCAGTATCGCTGAGCCGAAACATAAGACTCCTCAGGACCCAGAGGAGAGCGTCAGTGAAGCCAAAGCTGAAAACCAGCAAGTTCCACTGCACCCAGATTTACAAAAGTACGGAAATCTGTTGAGTTTCAAACCAAAGCAAGGGCTCAGCTCCTCCATAGGTGAGTCTCTGAGAGGCTGCCTACGGGATGTGAACGGCCTGTGCCCAGCTTGGCTGCTGCACCCACTCCCAGGGAAGCAGCTCTGGGGCTCCGTGAGAAGCAAACGAGCAGGGGCGATGGTCTGATTAGCATGGGGCTGATGTTTCTGGTTTCTCCAGTCTGAAACTCCAGTCTGAACTCTTAGCAAGTTAGCGTTTAACACTCACTGATTAAAAAAAAAAAAANAAAAAAAAAAAAAGAGGCAGAAAATTCCCACCTCAGACATAAGCAATGTAGTATTAATCAGCTTCCCATCTGAAATACATGATGCTTAGGAAAAACTCACCAATACAATCTCCATAATTAAAACGAAATGAGACCACTCATTCAAAACAAACAAACTCTTTGAAACTGAAATTGCTTTCTTAATTGCGAATTATTTTCCCCTTCATCTCATGTTCTTTTGGATTCCTTATTTCAGTGTGACAAGAACTTGAATTTTTGGTGGTTTGGGTTTTTTTACCTTTATAATCTCTCCAGGGCTAGATTTTGATATCACCTTCCACACTAAGTTCCTGTTGGTTTTGTTGGTCTACAAGAAGTAGTAAAGTTTACTTTATAAGGGAAATCTAGCTTGATTCTCATTTTTCCTTCATTAATATTATCAAAAGATGGCTTCATCTAAGTCAGCTGTCTAAAACTAGTGAAACAGAGCAGGGGAAAATAAAACCTCGGTATTTCCACCACTGTTTGTTCTATAAACCCTGGAGAGACTGAATAGCTATTCTCTTGATCATTTCTATTTTAGCAAAAGGTTCCTAGCTACCCTCTTTTTGTCTGCTTTTTTTATAAACTACACCATATCAAGGATTAAACCCTACCTCTTGAATCAGTTTGGAGCATAGACTTGATTGCCGTATCTGCTCAAGAATGCTTACTTTAACACATCTTGAACATGCTGGTAGAAATACAGCCTGTGTCAGGGAAAGCAAACCTCAAGAGACTAGCTGCTGATTTTATCCATGCAATGAGTTACCATAACATGCACGGTAACTGTATATACAAAAGGACTTCCTACAGAAATGTGGGTTTATTTTACTACAGGAAGAAAGTAAGTGAGCATATTAGAGCAGTCCATGCGAGGAACACAGATTAACAGTGTGCTTGGCACTAAAGTCACACTGGTGTAAAGCTGATTCACTTCTGATTTACATTAGTGCAAATTCAAACTGGCTGTGATTTTTTGGTTAATGTGACGGTAAAGCTCACAAGTCACTGATCTGAAATGTTTCCCTCAGGGCAACTGTGACAGAGTGATGACTTCAAGAAGGCTGTTATCATTATGGCTGTGTCACTTACTGTCCATAGAACAAAATAAGCTTCAGAAACCTGAAGCATTCATTAAACCAGTGCAACATGGAACTGGAAAAATATAACACTGTATGAAGAAAATAACACAGAATAAAAGGCCTTGCATCTTTATACAACTCTTTTCTGCAAATGGTGCAGGTGTAAGACAGTATAAAATCAAACCTCTCCATTAGTCTATGTAAATGACAGTTTTCTAAATTGTCTTTACATTTGTGTCTCACTGGTGAATCACTTCCTGTGTTCTTGCTACATACTCTTTAGTAATGATGACGTAAACTACTGCTGTAAATGACAGAAGAAAAAATATTTCTTTCCTTTCAACAGAGAAGTTGAAGTGTTCGTGGAAAAGGAAGAGCTCTGACTATTCGGCACCTGCAGCTATAGCAACCTGCCAGCATGATCATCTAATAAAGTACAGAACAGTGATAAACCTCTATTGCCTTCTTCCCAAACCAAATAGATTTTCAGCATAGAACAACACGTACCTAAAACTCTGCAAAGTGAGGTGAGATTGCAGTGACGAGCAAACTCAGAGCAATATGTCACAAGCAATCATATGTCCTGGCCAGTGTTCCAGAAGACAAGCAGACATTTTATCTCTCAAGAAGGCAAAAGTAATGAAAGGGCTTAATGCATTCGTTCTGTTTCCAAAAGCAGGGTCCAATTCCAGCATAATATCACAAGAAGCATCTGTTTCATGTTGGCAATCAGTCATTCATCAGCATTTAAGCCACCATAAATTCATCAACCTGGAACGCACCTGAGGGAAATCCTAGGACTGGAAGAGCAGGAATGTTGCTGGTCCAGATGAAGACACAGTGACAGCTCTATGTAGGGAAGGTCCCAAGCCCCAGTGTCGGGCCTCCTCCTTTTAAACGTCTGCTACCAGACCTTATCCAAATCACACAGGCACTACACCCACGCACACACACACCATGCAAAAAACTAAGACCTCTTTCCTGAGCCCTATATCCAAGGAGAAAATTACCTCCTCAGGGCCTGTCCCACCTGAATGACTCTATGACCGCATGGTGTTGGTTTTTGCCACTTCCCAGTGGTATCTATTGCGCTGGGTTAAGCAAACCTGAGAACGAGGTGCAGTCCACTGCCCATGGGCAGCACGAGGCACCTCTGCCTGGGCAAGTGTCTGTGGCTGCCTGCCCATTCCCCGCAGGTCTCTAACCAGAGCAGCTGGTCCTGCCCTCGGTGCCAGGCTGAGGAAGTTTGGCATACCTTTAGCCTTTACTACTGCTGATAGGAGGAAGATGTCCGTATGTTGGAGATGAAAAGCCACAAAGACACCGGCTTTGCAGCACTTGCCATCTTTAATGAGCACTGAGGAAGGCAGGATGGCTAGACTGTTGCTGCCTCTGCACAAAATAGGTTTAATGTCAGATACCTAAAGTGCCCTAAATATTACCTTACTGGGGGTAACATCAGGTACCACCATCTGACACTGCTGGCCTTAATTCACAGTGATCAGACCACTTTATTCCGGAATGTACCACCACACCTGCTCCAATATATGTCCTACAATGCCTCCCTTTACAGTGACAGTTCCCATGAATGCTTTGCTAAAATCAGACTCTGTGTGTGTATATCAACAACCAAGGAGGTAATGATTTAAATTCATTAAAAATACTTCGGATGATACCCAAATTTCTAATCTCTTACAAATGTTTTCCACATAGCTGACACTAAGTGCGCCCATTAAGTGCAGCCTGGATGACTCCAATCACAAACTGAGCTGGAAGGCAGCTAGGAGTGACTGTCACCTTCCTCTGCCTCACTTTCCCCATCCGGCAAGCAAGAGAGCAGCCTGGCCTGCAAGCACCACCCAAATGCACTTTTCAGGATCCAGCACTGGAAGTCTCTCCCAGCAGCTTATTGCGTCAATGCACAATGAGTGCTTTTAGAGACACTCTTACTTATCATCTCCACTCCCCACAGTTAATTTTCACAAACACAGGCCAAGATGTTACAGAGCAAAAGTCTCGAAAGGTTTTGTTTTACTTCAGAGGTTTGCCTGCCCTCTTCCTCTGCCCCAGAAAACCTAATGTTTCCTTGTGCATTTGTCAGTCTCAGGCAAAGATTGCACATTTGGTGCACTCAGAATATTTGATTTAGAATTCATATGTATAAAAATTCACTGAAATCCCATTTGCATTTAGTGTTTTTTAATACAGGAAAAAATTACAGATATTATGCAAGATGGCAAATGCTTAAAAGGAGCATCCCATGGGTGCTATATTGCTGTTTCTTTGGCTAAAGCAGAGAGCTTTGGATTTTTTCTTTTGGGATGAGATGTAAAGTATATTCAACACACCTAGTACCATTTAGGATCTCCTAGGATATCCAAGCCACATCTGACACAGGACTTCTGAGAGTCTATTGCCTGCTGGAGAGGCAAGCTAAGTAGAATACTTTTAGAGATCTCAAATGATGCTAGATGCTTGCAAATTGCTGAATTGTTTCCCAAATCTTGTTTCTTCCATTGAAGAAAAGAAGGCAGTTTACTAGCTTAAAAAAAGTCTCTGCCAACTATCCCAGGAGACTCCATATCCAACCCTTCTCTCCCTCTGTTTCATTTTAAAGTCAATTATCTGCCAGGGACAGAAGAACACTTCCTTAGTTGCTAAGTTTATTTGTGTGTTCAAAAACCTGGAAACCCCTCAGTCCGTATAACTTAGCTCTGAGCTGCTATTGAGGGCTTCATCTTCAGAAGCAAATTAGAAATCATAACAACCTCAGATAGATAACTCATTATAGTTCTGTCTTCTCAGATTTATGGATACATGTGCAAGAGCTCTGATGGGTCTTGGATGCCTCTCTGTGAAACAGGCCAGGCTGCTTAAAAAGCAGACATTTGCCAAAACTACTTATGGGTCCCCCACTGAATTGGGTGGTAGCCTCATATATCCGGCTAGTCTTACTATAAAAAGCAAAGCTCTGTTGAAGCTGAAGGCAAATGCTTTACTTTCATAAGGTGATGGTTCCTGGATCTGAGACTCGCTTATTCACAGTTATTAACATTTTTCAGGCTAAGAGTATGTCATTAAGAGTATAACAATGTCAATGTAACAACACATAACAAGTAACAAACCAATTTCAGTGAAGCAGTTATAATGATGGATTGTTACCAATTTTAAAATACTTGACATACTTCCTTATGTCTGGAGTTAGGAGATATCTTCACAGGCTCTTTGACTGATTCAACAAAACACAGACCTTTACCCCTGCGATAGCTGCCTTGAGTCTCTGCACAGACAAGGCAGTGGACAGACACTTGTGGGACACGATGCTCGTGTCCCAGTATGAGTGCCTGGAAAGGGCAAATGAACTGAGCCATAAAAGGACCTATTTCTTCCCGTAATGATAATGGGCGTGCAGGGTGATCAGCTCAGCTCGCAGAGACTGAAGAGTTTCATGTTCAGCGAGAAGGGTCCCACAGGGAGCGCCTGCCGTCTTCATTTTGGTAATGGCCCCAGGCGCTGTGACAGATTGAAGGGGAAGATACGCAAGCAGAAGGCCAAGGGCTTGGCCTAGATTATCTGAGACATTAAATAATCACATTCCAGTCTTCACACATGTTTTCTTCTTTTTGAAAAGAAAAAATTGAGTATTATTATTTTTTAAGGTGGGTCCTTTCCCGTAACCCTCAACCAGGCTAAGAAGGACAGCTGAGGGTGAGCAGTTACACTGAAATACAGGAGAACATGCTCCGCTTTTTCTATCCAGTAGGCAAGGCTGGGATGTTTGTAAACAGGAAAACAGCTTTGATTTATGCTGTTCAGGAAAAATGTCTTTGTCTCTATAACTGGAAGTGCAGCTCTTCGTGAAGTCAAAATTTCTGTGGGTAAAAGTAATTTTTCACTTTTTCATTAGAACACAGAAATGAAATGCCTTTGAATCATGTTGGCCTGAATAGAAATGTGTCAGATGGATTTGCGGTGTGTCAGTTCAGCACTAAGCTGCGTCCACTTGAATTGCTGCAGTGCTACACACGAGGCTTCAGCATAACATAAGCTTTCCCAAGAGGACAGTTTCTCAGGCTGCCCCTTCGGCTGAAACATTACACTTAGATGGGCAGCGCATGTCGGCGGTGCGGCCAAGTGGGTTCAGTCCATTCAAGACACTCAACCTGGAGAGAAAAATTGAAAGCAGGGAAGCTGGAAGTAAATGTCCCACAAGACTCAGATTCTCAGTCTTCTGGACACATTAAAGGTAAAAAGAAAAAAGAAAAAAAAAGACGCACTTCCTTTCGGTTAAGGAAGCATTATGAGTAAATGTGAGACTGGAACGTTTGGGTCATTCCCAAACTGTCTTAACTTTTCATTCCAAGTCATGAAGAAGAAAAATTAGAAGCATCAGAATTTTCCACAGGATGGAAACCCTGGTCTTATTGTCTACCTACAAGAATGACCTCAGGTTTTCTGTATTTAAGAAGGATGTGGACAGGAAGTGCAAAAATGAGATTTTTTTTCTCAACATCAGTATTTAAATTTGTCAATGATTCAAAAAGAAGAGAGTCTACTGATATACATTCAGATGCAGCTTTTTCAAAATAAAAATAGCCAGCTTTTTTTCTTTAGATGAAAAATTATATGTAGCAGAAAATAAACGACAGAAATCCTGCAGTTTGTATTTCTAGGAGCTATAGTTCACCTCTTTTCAAGACAGATTAAATCCATGATTAACAACGCTTTTGCTAAGAACCAAAATGGTATTTAGACCATCCTATGCCTCAAACCTCTTTCTTATCTTGTCACATTTCTAAAGATGAGGTTCTTTCACATGTGAAAGATTCCCTGAAGGACAGGTGTTTACAATGGAAGTGACAATGAGAAGTTGATGATTTTCGTCTTAATTTAACCAATAATGTGAAATCATTGAACAGTATCTCGCTTTAATTATAAAACAAGAACATATTTTTCTTCTGATTTTGAAACAGCACAAGTGGAGCTGTTGCTTTAAATTGATGCTTCAGGCAATCTCACACATTCCCTGATCACCTTAACATTTTATATACGGGTGGTATGCACATTTATTTGCAATACATGCCCAAGGGTCAAAGTATGGTGTAGGCTGCCCAATTAGAGTTATAAAATATTTATGCAGATGTATAACTCTGCTGGATATGCTTTAAGTGCCCCAATGCAAGAAACAAAATATGTGTGTGGAAGAAAACAATCTGCACAATACAAAGGCTATCTGTGTGCTATAGGTGCTGCAAAATTTGTTCAAATAATATTACCCAGCTTCTGCTTTTTTTATCCCAGGCTGTCCAAAAAATGATATTACTGAAAAAAATTAAAGTAGCAGATCCTAGATTTCTGCCTCACTTAATTCACTCCTTTCTAAACATCTATATTGTTAAGTGTGATGGCAATACTTTTTTTCTACTTCTTACTGTTGTAACTTGATACAGCAGTTGCACGTACAGAGATAAAGTACTTAAGAATGTGCTGCCTTGATCATAGGTAACTTCATATGTCTTGCCAAAAGGCAATAGGTTTCCCCCTCCGGGAAGCAGAGTCAGCCATAGCTATTTCCAGTTAATTTATGAAAAAATTTTATAGTCTCAGGATCCCAAATTAAGGTGTAATGAGGTGCAGGAGATCTATGTGCTATCACAGCATCTCGTGATAAGTAACCTTCAAAGAAGTGTTACATAAAATGGTCAGATGTGTACTTTACATGCATCGTTTCTGGGACCTGTCCCCAACTCTGCATGTCTGGCAAAAAGCAATTGGCAAATTACTTGTAAAAATGAGGGAGTCCCTTGGTTACTAAGGTCTCCAGCTACCCCTGGGAGCACAGAGCTGCTTATTCAATGGCAGGAATTAATGCCTGGCTAAGGGACTTTCAAGAGGCACCTCATCATGTAGTGGCTTGCAGCCTGGGATCTGCAGACCTGTGGCATGCAAAGTGCCTTCCTAAGGTGACCGCGAGGAAAGGTTAAGGAAAACAAGAATATTAAAGTAAGAGGCGTAAATACCTCAGTACCTCTTCTGGAGGATGTGTCTGGCCCAACAAATAAAAATAAAAAGCCCTCAGCCTGCTCTAAGTGTGCAGAACAGCTCCGTCTTAGACAAAAAAGCAGAAGGATTGCCTCCAACAGAGTTAGAAAAAACTGACATTTAATGACAGTTGTTTCTAACATGTTCTCTGCAATCTCATCTTTTAGATTGCGTACCATTTGTTGTCCTGTCATCTTGCTGCTGTTTTCATTTCAGAATTAACTGTGCAAATTAACTCTTTGTCACAAGAACCAACGGATGTTTCATTTTGGTGTCTAGCTGCAAGAGTCCCAGATCCTTCTGACTTCGCACAGGTTAGTTTGTGATCAGTAGGCGGACCTCTTCATGGCTACTGTGTCTGCCATAATCTTGAATATTATGCATACCCACTCTATTTTGTAAAATGCACAGTGACTAAACACCAGACTGTCTTTGAAAAAAACCCAGTCCCTTATCAACTGAATACATTTTCTGGGCTCTTTGCATACATGATTGAGTTTTGCGTACCACCCATACTCCCCTGGAGTTTTCACTGACTTGCTTTCAGGGTCAATGCCCACCTAGCTGTCTGCAAGCAAAACGGATGCGCCAGGAAGCACAAACAAAAGTCTAAGGACACAGTCACTCTGGTAATTACCACTCCTGAGGAGCTGTGCTTGAGGGGGCCCTTTGTATCCCCCAGAGCAGGGTAGTGGTTGTGACCAGGTCAGAGGGGCAAAGCTCTGCTTGGGACTTCCCACAGCCACAGCTGGATGGAGCCGGGGACTGGTAAGGGATAGAAACCACCTTCCACATCACATCTCTTTCCCTTCTCTCTCACAGAGAGCAGAATGGGACTTATTATCTCTGATAATTAACAAACCCAAGGGACCACCACCGAACAAGTACCATGACCAGCTCTGGCGTAACCCAATTGTAATCGCTTCTGCTTAAGCTTGCGCTGAAATTGGCTCTTACGTATCTCTATGGGACCGGTGCCTGAGAGGCAGAACTGAAAGCGCTGCACCTATCTTCTGGAAGAATCAACACTTGACAAAGTACCCTGAAATGTGTTCCTCTGCCAGAAGTTATACAGCACCAGGTTGAACCGAAAATTCCTTGTTGCTATGGTTGCCACTCTCTCTCAGTCTCTTTACTACTCCTTGTTGAACAGCAGCAAAGCAGAATAAAAACATATACAATGCTTGTAATTGCCTGGCGCGTATTTTAACATTTCTCTTTGGTGGCTGCTTTAAATTATGCAGTAATATTGCTGGCATGCTTCTCCAGTCCCTCCTCCCTAAGAGGATACATTTTACACTGCTGAAATTGGACACTGGGTGTAAGAATCACACATTTGAATATTTCGTTCAGTAGCAGATGTGTCACATGCAATGTATTACAACTCAGGCTGTAAAAATTAAGTGGCATTTGCATTCATTAAGCATACATGAAATCTAATTCCATTAGGTCCAGCAGCATTAAGGTCTGTCTGTTGCTGCTGATGTTACAGCTTAAGAACATTGTATCTTCTGGCTAGATTCTGTTTCATAACCTAATAAAACCAGGAATTACATCCTGGCTTGATGCCTTTGCAAATCCAGCTCAGCGAACAAACAGGAAAACTGTAGATGTAAATTATTTATATTCATCATTGTCCAAAATATTAATTTACAAAAAAAGGTTTAACAGATTAAGCAAACTACAGGCACCATTCCCACAGCAGAACTAATTTAAAAGACAACCATATGATTTGCTGAAGCCAAACCTCACTTCTAACCTTCCTGCTTTGTTACCAATACGATACAGAAGAACTTCTAGCATTTCATCAAGGCTATTTAAAGAATGAAAAGCTTACAGTTACATTTCAGTCAATTTCCCAGAAACGTTGATCTGCACAATCCCCCAGGAAATTCAGGGATACTTTACTTTTTAGATTTTGATGTTTTTAGCTGACATAGAAATTCGGTAAAGAAAAGGAAGGCAAAATGTGAAACAATTTGAATTGCAGCTTTTAGAATTTATTCTGCTGAAAGGATATAAATAAACCAACATGGACAAATCACTTTGGTGTGCACATAGTTTCACAGAAGACATCATGACCAAGAACACAACACTGCCTTCCCTTACTGCTCCAAATCTATCAATTAAAAAGCATGAACTGAATTTTTACTGGCACTTTCTGTGAGATTAATCCAGGTGCTGGTGTAAATTTTCATCTACAGTCCTTAATTTCCAACTATCAAATTAACAAGGGTTCATGAAGTAAAAGTGCTTACCTTCCAAAGTCTTTGATTTCTTCTCTGATTCTTAGTGGCATTGTCAGGCTAGTCCTCCTGTTGGAAGTACCAGCAAAATGTCTATTTCTAATGAGCTGAACAACAAATCTATTTCCATGGAGATGCAAGAAACAGAAAAGGTTTACTTAATTATGTACAAATGATGCCTTATTTTCCTGTAAGTAACTTCCCAGTGGTCTGAGATGTTATTTTTCAGAAATCAAAGTTCTCAGCTGTATCTACAACGTAATTTCAATGGCATAAATGTCCACCACAGGCAAGAGATTATTATTTTTGCCTTTTCAAGGATTCCTTATGGACAACCTTATCTTCGTTTCACTTTAAAATGTGCTAGGTGTATATCTTTTATTTATATGTGTAAATGAAATATAAATGAAAATATAAAATTAAACTAAACTCATGGCAGCTTTATTTCCATTTCCAAATTATTCCGTCATCTCTTGCAAAAATCCCTCAAACTACCAAGATAGCCTTTGAAATTCTTCAGATCTACACTAAGTCACCCATATCTTTCTCCATAGTCAATGGGATATAAGAACCCTCAGAAAACAATTAATCTCATCTTAAAATAGGTGGTTTAGATACGAGAGCTGAGAAATTTTTGAGGTCCCTCTTTCCCTCCAGAAAAGCGTGCATTGGCCAGCTTAGATCACTAACTCTTACAAAGCTCAACTTAACTGAGATCTCACTTGGTTATCTACTTTAACTGAAATCCACTTCGAGAGCACATTATCAGCAGCATGTTTCCTATTAAATTCTTGCAACATTGTGGAAAGAAGCTAAGAAGCTGTACATCTCTTTATTTATGAGTCAACATAAATCATTTCATCTATAAGAAAAAAGCACGCAGGGGATGACTTAACAACAAATGGTCCAGGCTGCCTCGTGTCCAGCTTAGAGAAAAAGCCATAATGTAAAGTCCCAGTCATATTTAGGAAGAAATTAAATAAATATTTTTTTATGAAGTTGGAGAAAAGTGGCATTTCATTTTTTGTTCTCTAGTTGTCATGTTTTCACATTGGTGTCTGTCTGGAACTTGACAGACCACAAAAGATGAACCTATTTCTGTGACACTTAAAGCTGGAGCAATGCAGAAGGCTGTGATCAGAGTCCCCGGCTGCTTTGCGCTGCAGAAGTGATACACAACATGCAGAAAAGGCCCTTCAGGGGAAGCTGAGTTTACTTCTGTCTACAGCTTCTCTGCACTGCATCAGCTGATCCTGGCCTTTCCACCACAATACTCTGTGCGAGACGTACGTAAAAACATTCGCCTCAATGCAGTATGGACTCTGAGCTGGGAAACATTTTGGGCAAGGGTGGTGGTGTAGGGGAAGGAGATTTTTCATGGATGCTCACGGCCCAACATAGGAAACTGCCCTTCATTTACAGAGTGCACTTGCCTTCCTTCTCCTTCTCTCTCTGGCCCAGCACAGAGCTCCTGTCTGTAACGACAGAAACATGTTTTATGTAAATCACTTCCCAGTGGAGTCACTCATTATTAATGCAGACAGCTCTAAAGGGAGAAACCCATGGCATTTAGCAGCAAGAACTGTTAATGAAAATGTCATTAAAGAAGTCAATCTGCAAGCTATGAAATGGCCTCTCTACCTTTTCCTTTTTTTCCTGTCTTACATACCTCTCCATCTCTGGGTACATTTCCCTCAAGTCAATCTTTTTTTGGCAGCAAGTCACAGCTTTACCTGGAGGAGGGCATCACTTCCTGGCAAACTGGTCATATTTGAGAGGAGGCGCTATTTAACATTGTGGAAATGTGTCAGAAATACATCAGGTAGGTACAGGACTAAACGGTAAGGCTGAGGAAGCGGAGACTCCAATGACTGGCTGTAGCTTAGGCAATTTCCAGCAGCACTGACCTGGAAGTTGCAATGTAGCCCTTTCCTACATATTCAGTAGAATTGATGACCGAGCATCTTGTTTGCTTAGATCTTCCAAGTTCTTCATGCTTGTAACTCACAATGTTCGCTAGAGTATCTTTCTGGCACGTGTGTGTTGTGGGGAATCTACTTAGCTAATTCAAAAAGCCTAATCCAATATTTCTGCTGAAAATTTCCCTACTCCTTCAGACCATTTATATCTCAGCTTAATGGACTATATTAACTTGAAGCAACTGCCTGATAAACTGACTCAAACTGGCAAGGAACATCCCTTTTTTCTCTGTTTCCTTGGGACTTTCTATTTCCATACCTGAATGTTGAGGGCTTTTCTTTGGAAAAAGAAGCTGTTGGTAGCAGGGAAAGGTCACCCTGGTCTGGGTGCACATGTGCTGGTCATGGCTCATGTTCATAAGTTATAAGGGAATTAGATACCTTCATCCTTAAATCTGAGGGCTTTCAGGATCTGTATTTGATGCATGATGCATATTAAGCCCCCCAAAATTTGTTTATAAAGCCAATATATTTTATTAAAACAGCTACCTTATTTATAATAATAACCAAGATTTTAGGCACACAGAAGGTGATGAAAGTACATGTCCAAAAGTCTATCCATTTTTTTTCTAACAACTTTATCAGTCAATTAAAAATAACACTACTCCACTCACAAACCTTATCTCCCTTATGACCTGACAGAATTACGGCTACAACGGCCTAAAGTCCATAATCACAGGATCATAGAAGGGTTCGGGTTGGAAGGCACCTCTGGAGGTCACCTCGTCCAACCCCCCTGCTGACGTCACCTAGACCCAGTTACCCAGGACCATGTTCAGATGGCTTTTTAACATCTCCAAGGATGGAGACTCCACAACCTCCCTGGGCAACCTGTGCCAGTGCTCGGTCACCCTCACAGTAAAAAAGTCCTGATGTTCAGACAGAACCTCCTGTTTAAATATACTGTTTAAACTGTACATCAACCCTTATTTGTGCTCAGTACACACCATCCTAGCTTGTCAGTACATTCCTTTTCCCATCAGCTTGGAAACGGGTTCAGGCTTTTACACTGCCGTATTACAACCCACTGGTGGCAAAAGGGAAAATTACGATGAGTCTATTTTTTCCCAGCACAGAGCGGCAATTCAACACAATGTGGCAAAAGATGGAGAAAAAAAAAAAAAAGGGAAGCATCATTTCCCGGTTCTGCAAAGAAGCAGAGGCACTGAGAGACTGCCACCAGCATAAGTCTGTTCCCCCTTCCCCTGTTACTGTCCTTGGCAAGAGGAAGGAGAGAGTACTGAAAATGTTCACACCAGGCAGTAATAGACAGCCAGCGATGGGCGGGGAAAAGCAAAGCAAAGCTGTTTCTCCCTGAAGTGTTAAGAAATAAATGGAAGTACACCAGACAGACAAAACGTAACCAGCATTTCAGAAACTGCTCTTTTTGCCTTTGAAACTTGCACCCTGGTTTGGCAGCTGGCACTGGGGGAGGCCACAAGCACGTCCTGGCTACTGCAGGATGCCGGTGGGACAGCCGGCAGCACTGTGTGATAGCCCGCAGTGATTTGCCGGGGATTGTCCCTGTATCCGACTGCTACTTATTGTGCAGGACACATATAACGTTATGCCTCGGTGGATGTACTTCACTGTCATGCCTGATCAAAAGTGTTGCCTGGGAGCGATCTTAGCTTGAGAGAACCCCAAGCAGTTTTATAAGTAAGAAGTCACCCCAAGGTGACACTTGAGAGGAGCAACATTAAAGTGTACTCATCTCTCATGTGTCCCTGGCTACTTCAGAAGCTCACAAACAAAGCCTAGCTCTGTTAGCTGGTACTCAGAGAGTAAAAGGACCCTTATGCCCTTGTTCATGTTTTATCAGTGCTTCCCAAGTAGAAAACTAACTAAAAATGCTGACTCTAGTCATGAACACTGGAGTTTTAAGTAAAGATAGTTAAGTAAAAGATTTATTTTAAGGATATTCAAGCAAAGATAAAAATATGTAAGCTAGTGAGCTCACTCTTTCTCAAACACAGGGAGAGACCAATGGCACAGAAATGACACTTCAGGCCTGATCTCAAGGCACAGAACAGATGGGTTACACACAGAACAGTCATATACCCATGCACACGTGCAGGCAATCCCCCTGAGCAACGCAAGCTGCAGTCCCCCAAGGATTTTCAATGCCTCCATTGTGCATGGAGGTGTGGAGCAGAGATGCCTGAGCTAGCTCCAGAGCCAGCGAAAGCACAGCAACACAGGGCAACACACCATCTGCACTAAAACTCCTGGCTGAGACATGCCAAGCGCAGGTTTTCCATATGCAGGGCTGAGGCACCACACCATCTCTGCACCACATGGCGACTGTTCAGCACAGAGGCGGCCTCAGTGTGGGGAGAAGGAAACGCTCTCCCCTTGAATCCACTGCATGAAGAGAGCAGACAGTCCTTTTGAAACATGCTTCTGGTCAGCACTTACAGCATTACTGCCAAGACCACGCTTTCTTGTTGCTTAATTCAGTCTGCCTACAGCATCCTTACTATTCTGTCTAAATCGATTTTCTCCCCATTAGTATAGTAGCCACAAGCAGACAAAGAGATTAAATTCTCTTTACACTTTTGTCATCTTCTTGCTAGGCTTATTCATAAAAGTAAGGTTCAAGTGTTGTCTTGTAGCCCTCTGTCAGCCCTGTACCCATCTGCTGAAGTCAGGAACAGAAGTCTCAGATGATGGGCTGCAGCCAGCAGCCACGAATGGGTTAAGCGAGTCTCCTGGGCAAAATAAAAAATCCCGCTTCTCTGCTAGTAGCTGAGATGGGACTTGCCTTGGGTAAAAGCACTTGGGATGGGACTGCCAGTGTTATTTATCTCCTCAGCTTGACAAACAGTTGAAGGGAAGGATTTGTTAAAGATTCATCAACCTTTCTCATTTGTTTAAGAGCTGAGAAATCCCACAGAGAAGCCCTCCGAGCAGACCTCTTCTGAAGGCGGGGGGAGAGTCCGCGGGTGAGAAAACAAGCAGGGCAGCTTGCTTAGGAGCAAGATGAGCTACACATTTCAGATGGTAGCCATCAGAAAGAAGCAAAGCAGGCCACCTTCTCCTTTCCCAACCAGGTCAGCGGGGGAATCCTGGTTCTGTGCTATGCTGGAGGTCACCGCAGACACTAGAACAGCCTCTCTGCTTTTACAGTTCATGCAATTTTTAATCTGCCCACATGGATCCCAGTAAAGCCACCAAAATTATCCTTTGTCATCAGCTAGCCCCAAACCCTTCTGTGGCATCAAGTACTCTAACAGATTTTTCTTAATTTGCTGTATTAAAAATGAGGGAAAATAGCTATTTCCTCTCATTTTTCATACACATGGAAGTGTAAATTTTTCATGCTTTGGAAATTACCTTTCTTTTTACTACACAGTGCACCAGGGTCTTGTGTCCCAAAGTCCTCTGAAGAGCTAAGATATCAAAGATGCATATCAGATACTACCAAGCTACGTAAAACAGACCACCCCGAAAAAAAGAGGTCTTTGGAAAGACCAGTCTTCTACCAGAAGACTTCGCAATCAAAAATACAGTAAAATTAATTTAATTTTTCTGAGCTCTTTGAAAGATCCAATGCTGCCAAACACTTAGAGATAGTTCCTGAAGTTCTTCAATGAAATGTTTTTTGATCAGAAAGCAGCAAGTGGCTGAAACAAGTGTTTTGCAGTGAAACATAGCAGCATCGCCAGAACTTTTGTCAGGAAAGATTTTTCATCTCTAGGATGTGATTTATGGTCAAAACCCAAGAGAGGCTTAGAATTGACAATAGCCTAAAGTCCTGGGCTCTCACAGACCTGAACTTAGGACCCCTGTGTACTAGGCAGGTACTATAAATCACTGAGCTATTAACTACCTACCAAAGTCAGCCTCTCACTTTCATGGGTTGGCATTGCTCCATTATGCAAAAAAAAAATTGAAGATTGTGAAGGAGATCCCTGATATTTCTGTGGTCAGAGCACTTTTCTGGAATGTGGGAGGCCGGTAATGCTGAATCTTTTTCACCTAATGTGAGTTGATTAATGAACTGTTGGCTATCCTAAGTGAGGATCTTTCTTTCTTTCTGCATTTTTTTCTGATAAAAATAGAAGGAACTTGGTTTCAGACCTATATAGAACAGAAAAGGGTTTGGTTTTTTTTTTAACCCTCAAAGTTGTGTACGACTAGAAAAACGTCTCTCACCCAGCTGTTAGAGATGACTCACCCCTGTAAGATGGCCATAATTTTCTTTTGGGACACTCAATAGCTTCCAGGTGAGCAGCAGTGCAGCACATAATGGGCACGTCCTGAACTGTAGGGGCTTCTAAAGCAAGCCTGGATTAAATGCGGCTTCTTGGAGTTTAGAGGCAGAGATCCAGGCTTAATGTGGACTTAAGAGGGAGAGAGCTGCAGGAGCTGAGAAGTTGCAGGGTTTATACTTCACCTGTCTCTTTACCAGGGTTCTACTGCTTCATGCCCAGGGGGAATCAACATTCAGGAACAAGATTATTTTTTTTTTTAAGCAGTCTGCTTCAGATATGGGCAATGAAATGAAACATTTGTTGCAGAGGGACCCCACAGTTTCACAGTTTGGGCGGATCTGGGTCCCATTTTAGCCTTAAATCAACTTCGGGATAATAGCTCATTCTAGTCTAGTGCCCCTGCTTTCACCTTACCACAGGTTAACCAGGGGCCATCATACAGACAGTTATTGTTTCATGTAACCAGCAATAAAACTACTTATCTGGATCACTGCACACTTACGTACCAACAATAGGACATGATTTAGGAGTCCTTGGTCCTGCCGTTTCAGATACGAAACCACAATGAAGTGTAGCCACCATGTCAAAAGCCACTCTTGGGGCCAGGGTTTGGGCAAAGTGGAGAGTAGCCAGGAGATTTCACTTACGCGAAACAGCTGTTTCTGAGTTGTGCCATTAAAAATACAGTCTGCATATATAAATACATGCACATCCCAGCTAAGTGAGGCAGCAACAACTGCCTGCAGCCTGAATTTTTACTTTTGAGCATCGCAGGATGGCTCAAAGGATGGGCTAAAGAGGCAGGCTGCCTCCTGCAGCCCGTGGGCAACAAGATGTCTGCACAGTCAGATTTGCTGTGTTTTCGATGTGAGCAGAGCTGGAGGACAGTGTAGCATTAAACTTGTCATAGCTCTTCTCAGAAATCTCCTCCTTCTCCTCAAGCCCAGGCAAACCTTCCTCCCCAGGCCCTGAGAAAGGTCAGGTCTCTGAAACAGTCAGGTCTCAGGTCCCACCAGCTCCAGGAGGCAAATATGTCACTTCTCTTGCAGCCATTCAGCAAGCATAAGAGCATATCACACTTCGATGTATATTGTCACTCTTGTCCCTTCACTCTTTCACCCCCATTTCCTCAAGCAGTCACAGGAAAAAAAAAAAAAAGAAACCAGTAACTTTATTAAAACTACCTGCTTTACCTGTAGCAGGATTATATTCTACTGAGAAGGTATTCCCTTTGCAGATTAAAAGTCAGCCGCAAAATTCTTTAGGATAGAATAAAAACGCGTCCCCTCCAAGCAAAAATGTACCTGGGTGTCTAGGGATCTCCTGAAAATCTCCAGCTCATCAAAGCACTGAAATAGGTAGAGACCTGGGAGAAAACATGATGAAAGCAGAAGCCGATCTCCCTTTTCCAGTCAGTCCCCACCTGCATCAGCCCCAAGGAAGAGCATCTAGCTGCCCTAGCATTCCTGCAGCAATTACTTATCCTTTTCTTGAAGACTTCAGATGGCTGAAGGCCCACTGTCCCTTTGAAAAGCCAGTGAGAGTTGTTCTTCCCCTTTCACTCCTCCAAAGTAAGTTTTAGACTGGCTCTTACAAAGATGAAATACCATTTTTCTTCTGAAAACTTCCTGTGGACACGCAATAACTCTTAAGACCTGGGTGCTGGGCAGAAATCCTCTGGGATGTAAATGGCACTGCCTTCATTTCAGGTGTGCTGGCTGACAGCTGACACATACTTACAGTAAACATCCAATGGCACAATTATGTTTATCTGCACATCCTGTTTAGCTTGTGGCCATCGTTACAGTAGATAAAGCTCCCATGTCCCATTTGAAGAGACAGGTAAACAGATTTAGCTTAAAATAAGAATATCAAGCACCTATAGTATTTCCTGTGTGACAGACACTATGTGTTTGTGCATATGTGTATGACAGACAGTGCTGGAATATTTTAAACGCTAAACTGCCGCATGCAGAGATTGGTAAATTAAATAATCATTCATTAGTTACCATAGCGATGCAGATGCAATCACAGCGAACAAAGAAGGAATGGGGCAGGGGGGTACGACAGAACAGATTCTGACAGGAGCAAGGCCCTGCATTGATTTTTGTTAATATATTTTTATTTATTAAAGTCCCCAGACTGCAAGATCTTGTTCCATATTCATTAGTGTTTCACCTGCCTGCAAAGGGAAACAGCAGATACTCTGATACAGCCTGAAAGATCCAAATCCTGAGCTGGAGCAAACTGGTATAGCTCTATTGACTTTGGCAGAGAGCAGCCAGTTTATGGCAGCTGGGGATCTGGCAAAAAAAAAAGCATCTAATTCCCTTTAGCTTCTGCAGCAACTGAATACTACTGCATCCTCTGCTACTTTATAACTTCTTACAGCAGTGGTCTCCAGTAAACAACCACAGACAGGGAGAAGCCGTCTTTCCCAAAGCCAGCGGGCAGGTTTAGCCATATAACTGTCATTAATTTCAGTGGCAGCTATATAGCTCAGTCTTCTAGTCAGCCTTGAGAATCCCCTCAATAATCCCTTTGCCGCTGATAAGAGAAACAGCATGGGGTTAAGAGTAGTGCTCGTCAGGCAGGGTTTAAGCAGAGGGGGATGCCCAGCCCCGTCAGTCCTCCTGCTTGCAGGTAGCGCTGCACCCAGCTGCGTCACCCACACCCCTGCAGCACCCAGGCACGACAGCAGCAGCATCCATCTGCAGGAGGCGAAATGAGAGAGAGAAAAAGAGGACTCTGCCCTCCTTTGGGTCACTGGCAAACATGCCCATGGTCAGCTGCCTGATGATAACGCTAAGTGACTGACCTGCTGAAAGGCCAATTAAAACTTCTTAATTTATTTCTGCATGTGTATTCAGATAGAAGAGAGTGTGCTGATAGATGGAAACTGTGCTGAGACTAATGCTGAGGTCTGGGCTAGAGGACAGGGTCTTCCCCAAACCAGGGCAAACTGCCTCAGCCCTTTCCTCTGCCATACGTCCCCTTGACCCAGCCAATGGCAGCGGGTAGATGAGCGCCTGGCCTGCTGCCCTGCACAGTAAACCAGCAGCAAAGGGCAGTTTGCACTGAAACACTGACACTAGCACCTGACATGGTTACAGGTCTTTTTTTTTTACTCCACCACCACTTATTTGCTGGTGATAAATTATGACAAAGGAATGCAGTGAATGACTGGGACAGTAACAGCTCGGATGCAGCAAACACAAGAGAGACACCAGAGCGCATGTGTGAAAACACGGAGTGGCCTTAGAACAAATCCCCACCACAGCCTGAGTTTGTTGCTCTTTGGGCTTCTGATGCTTGTCCTAAAGCCAGTGTAAATCTCCCAGAAGCTGTGACTAGAGTCATCTTTTGGCTAGTGATTCTCAAGAAAGTCCACATAGAATGGGCGACCTATCGCAACCCTTTTTAGGAAGTCAAGTATATCTCCCATATATCGGAAATATGACGTAGATGCTCCAAGAAAAATCATTAACATCTTAGAGGCAGAGGTGAAAGTAGGAAACTGGGTAGCATCGTGCTCAGAGGTCTGACTGCAGGCCATCCTCACACTACCCGAATGTTTCTGTCCAAAATGACCACCAGTTATCACTGACCATTAGGGCCAACACAGCACATCGTGTGAATGAAGCTGGGTATCCTCCTCTGAGCTGCATTCTCCAGATATCCATTGTGAGATCAGGCACTATCCACAATGTAGGAAGCAGAAAGCCAGGCTGAGATCCCTTCTCCCAGCTCTAGATCGGTGCTGTAGGCCACAGAGGCATAAGGAAAGTCCCGAAACACCCAGTGGCTACTGCAAATGGTGTAAGATGCAGCTGCAGGTACCCCCATCATCCCCCAGCAGGCACTTGCAGACAAGCCCCAAGCTGGAGATGCAACTCAAAGACTGTGCAGTTCAATGGAGGCTGCCAGAGTGCAGCTGATGAAAGGACACTACTTTCTGCAGCATGAGCCAGACACTGGGGGCAAAGCAGTCCTGCTGCACTTTGGATAGCAATTCAGTCCCTTTTCTTGCACTACTAGCCAAAGACATCTTCTCAGTAATGTCTTAAATCCTTCAAGAATCCTGTAGCTTTTGTTTGAAGGGCCAGTGTTCTCCAGCCCTTTAGATAAGTAGGTATTATTAAATCTGGTCAGACATCTTGAATACAGTAAATAATAGCCATCTTTACATAGAAATCTTGATGACAATCCCACTGGAAATGACCAACCTGTTTTATCTGGAGGTAAGAGAACCAGTGTTAAGCTTTTTCCTACTTCAGTGGAAAAAAAAAATAACCACTTCACTGCTATACAGTGAGCTGTGAGAGGAAAAAAGCTTATGTTTACAAGTCATACTTTGTATTACATTTTAGCTGATTGTAAAGACTCTCTATATACAGTCTGAGTCCTCTAAGCAGACCTCTGTGCAGAAGAGAACAGTCCGAGGTTGCTGGTCTGCGGTTTTTTATTTCTATTATATGTTTAAGTGGCTAATAGCCTCAAAACAACCTCTTTGCATTCACAGCACTCTGAAAAGCACAAAACCTTGAAAGCATGGTTCGTCTCCTCCCTCACTTCCACAGGTACTAACTAGGAGTAACGCTGCTGAATACAAGAGGAAAGAGGCATCTCCTGCATGCTCCTGCGGCTGCTCTGCCCTAACACCCTGCAGACATCACCCCTCCCCAGGGATGTGGCTTTTTACCAGGACTCAAGCCTCTGGCAGAAAATCCTCCTCCCCACGCAGCAAGCGGGCGGCAGCAGCAGTTTAAACAGCTCCCCATTTCCCTTTGCAGTGAAGCAAGCGCCTCTCTGCAGCCGGGCTCCGTCCATAGCACTTGCTGTTCTCCTCAGGCATCAGTAAAGCTTGGGCTGGGAACGCTCTTCCCTGTATGAGACGTGTCCCGCGCTCTTACCCTGTGAAGTTGTATAATGGAACCACATACGGGGAGCACGTTGACATTGTTAAGGTTAATGATATAACAACAGAAAGCACATTTACAGGCAAACGGATTATAATAATCGCTCGAGCGAACAATACGAGCGACATATTGCAAATTGGCCTTTGGTGAGCTTTAGCAGTGTTGTCATCATCATCCCATTTTCACAATGGGTAGTACACTATCTGTGATCCTGGGGGACGTGATACTTCCCGCAGAGACTCTCTGTACATCACTGTTGACCACACATAAGACAAACATGCACCCTAGAGCTTACTGTATACCCTAAGGCACCATCGGGTGCCCCTGCTGCAGCTTTGCGGCATTCAGAGAAGGGGGTGATGCGGTTTCGGCATCGCATGTGTCTTGCCTTTGACTTCCCAGCCAAATGATCAGCTACTGATTGCAGGTGTTTGGCAGCAAGAGGCCCTCAGCGCAAACCCAGTGAGGCATTAACTGCTTTAGCACCGTGCGCTGAGGGGGCGCAGAAAATAAAAAGCAACTCAATCAAGAGATTCCCCTCCCCAACCCAAACCCAAGGGGAGCCGCTTCTTGATTTCTTTACTTATTAGTCCTTTTTCGGGATCTTTTCAGTAGCGGTCACGACTTTTTAATGGTTTTGAGTGATGAAAGCCTTTGACAAGAGCATGTGTCACAGAAAGCACAGTGGTGAGCCATGGCTTTCATATATATGTTAACCAGCCTTCATAGCATTACGGGGCCTGGGTGACACAAGAGTAATTCAGTTAAGCTGCAGAGAAGTACACGGTTTCCGCACTATACATCAGAAGACAGAGGAGCGTGGGACTGAAAGGCGAACAGCCAGAGAGCTGGGGGAGCTCCATGGCATCCCACAGCACACGGTTGATATGGAAATGCCGCTGTGCGAAACACGCGGGACACACTCTGCTGGGGACAGGGCTGCTGGGACCGCTGCGTTGGGAAAGCAGGCTGTGAAGAAAAGCCTTTCCAGCCAGACAAGTGTTTATGCACAACTTAATGCTGACGTGAGAATTCGGGACGGCTTGAAGCGCTGAAGAATATCAGGTTTCTGCTGCAGATAGATAGCCAGATTTGCCCACAAGCAAAATTCACTCAGAGACATATACAAAGTGAGTTTGCTTTTCCCACTGATAATGTGTGTCCTTCCTCACCTCATATAAGAGGAATCTCCGGCTGGTGTATTTCTGCCTTTGAATGAAACTCATGCCTCTAAACTCCTTCGGAGCTTTTTCGAAAATCTTACTTAAAAAGTCCTGGTTTCCACCAAGATAACAGTTGTCTTATTTAGAAAATGACAACAGTCTCGGCATCTGTCCAAATTTGCAGTCTTTAAGGAAAGCCCCTGAATAAATGCAAGTATTCTGCTTTGTTGTTTTTTTTCAATTTAGTGTTTTCTACAGAGGCTTGAAAAGTATCATCTACTATAACACGGAATCTTGAGATGAACAGGATAGAATAATATGAAATCAAACATTTCTGAGGTTAACTTAGAGCCATTTATTGGATTTCTATTTCTAGGCTTCAATTAGAGTAACATAATTTGTAAAATCTGAACAGGTAATCAAATTGCAATCAGCAAATCTTCTTAAAAAAAAGAGACAGAGAGAGAAAAGATTTAAACAACAAGCTTTACAGATAGGAGAATAAAAGTAAATTCAGTTCTACAGACCCATGGGAAAATCTAGATGTAATCAATTCATGGTAAAATTTAATTAAAAGACAGAGCAGTGGGATGGGGGACAAAATTCAGGTATATAGGAAATCTTTGAGAAATATTCCTGTGAGAACACAGTAAGATCATTGTTATTCTGCTCGTACAGTTGAATCATATCAGTAAGCAATCTGTATACATGCATCATCCAACTTACAGGGAAAAAAATAGACTAATTTTCTCCCCCTACCCAGATAACTCCCAGCTTAGAGGGGCTAAAAGACCGTAACAACTGCTTGATAGCATTCCAAATATTTCTGAGCCTATCCCCAAAATAGTAACTGGTTTATCCGTTCTGCTTTATCTAAGTCTTAACTCCTCACTGGCCTGCCACAGAATTTTGGTTGAAAATGACCTAGAAATTAAGCATAATAATAATTACAAAAGGGGGGGAGAAAGGTAAGGGACAATCAGGGTTTTCTTTAACTAAAACTGCCAGTGTTGAGCTCCCTGAGAAAGAAAACCTATTCAGTAAGGCACATAATTCATTATTAAAGACAAACTTGTAACTCATAAGGAACATTAAGTTAATGTACACTGCAAATAGCGAATTATGTAAAACTGCATAAACTATTATATACTTATTATAATCAAAAGATTATACAGCTCCCTTAGAAAACACCTGGGAAATGCTAGTCATTGAAAGATGGTGTGAGGGAAAAGACGTGGAATGTAACAAAAATGGAAAAGAGTCTGATGTAGCTCAGAAAGTGTTACATTTGATTTGAAAAGCACGAAAAAATGAAGCATAAAATGCCAAGAGATAAATTAATTAAATCCTCCATTGCAAAGTGCAGATTATATACTGCATTTCATTTATTGGGCTTTTTTCTGCCAGGACACTGCAGCGCATGATGGGCCAGATCCTCAGCCAGTTGTTACCAACCTGTGAGTCAGCTCAGGTACCAGCACTGCCCACGGGAATGCTGAGAGTGGACCAAACAACAACACGTAAATAGCTCAACACCAAGGGCATGCAAACAGAAACAAAAGGCACCTGGCAGGTGGGTCAGAAACCTCCAGTGATCTGGAAACAGCACACAGCACCTTTGCGGCCATGCTACAAGTCCAGACGAAGGCCAAGCAAAAAAAAAAATGTAGTGGTTCAAACGTCCACCTCAGCAGAGGACATTTTGCCAGGATAGTTAATATGCATTTCGGCACTCATAGTAGTGAGAATATGCAGGAAGATTTTCCCAAGGCTGGTCAGTTCTGCCAACTGCGTGAGGCCACTCACGGTGTGCTGCTCCCTGGGGACTCTTCCAGTCCAGAAACAACTACAGGCAGTGGTCCCAGACCACTCCACAGTGGACTTTTGTGGTCACTGCCCAAAATATAAATAGCTCTCATCCATCACTACTACTCCCTGCGGGCTACTTTCTCCTCAGCACACTACTTTCTTGCGCCTGCCCTGGTGTATCTGTGCCTTTACTGAGGCCTCCGGGTCATGCTGTAGCATGCAGCTGCAGAAGAAGGTAATTTCTGGGTGAGAACTATCCCCGTCCACATCAGACCTATTTTCCAGATAAATATAGGGTTGCCTAAAGAGTAACCACCAAGATTTTCATATAAACTAAAAACCCCACCAAAAACCCAACCCTGATTTCAAAACAGCTTTAGTGTTGTACACCTGTGACTCCTGCACATGTACTGCAGTTCTGCACCTGTATGTATAAAACTGGCCTGTGCCCTCATTGTACAAGGACAGGGAGCTCAGTGATGGGCTGTAGGGAAACCTTGAGGCTAGTAGCGAGACAAACGCTGGCAGAAGGAGGACGTAAAAGTGGAAAACACGGAGAAATATATCTCCCTGAACTCTGAGTAAATTTCATGCTGTCCTCGTAACACTAGGAGGTAAAACATTTCAGGCAGAAATGCAGTTGTCTAAGTTGACAGCATTCCTTCAAAACTGTGCTATGATGATAATGAAGAGTCTCCTATTTGTGCTTGCTTGGGAGAGGTTCCCAACTTTCCAAAGGAAAATGAGAGAATTTGCGGAAGAGAGATTGAAAGTCTCTCATTGACAGATGCAAGGAAAACGTTCTGTTTTGTTTAAATGGCCTTTATAAAATGTTCATTGCCTATCAACTGAGGTATTAATTATTGATAGGGGAAAACCAGCAGGTAGCGCTGCACTCAGTTTGACTGAGAGTGGGGAAATGTCCTGGCTTGTACCACCAAGTACAGACAGTGCCCGATCCATAGGAAGCTGTCCCAAATGCAAAATCATTTTTAAAGGGAAATTTCCACATGAAAGGATGACTCTGGTAAGAATAAACCCTGTTCCTCTCTCAGTCCCACTTTCTCTGAGTAAATGGGTACGCTAAAGGGCTTTTACTTAGCTGATAGGGTGTATCACATTAACATGCTTTCTTAAACTTGTATTCTAACTGCTAGGAAAACAAAAGTGAAAAATAAGTTAAAAGCACTCAAAACCAAATGAACAGCAAAACCTCTAGCGGCCAACAAGGGTTCTAATACAAAGTAGAAGAAATAACATATATAAAGTAGATGTCTACAATATTTGCTGGAAGCTATCTGGAATTATGGATGTGCTGGAAGAGACACTGTCAGATTTTGCTTAAAATCAGACTACAGTTCAGTATGTCAGGAGTTAAATTGTGTGTCACAGAAACCTCCTGGGACTTTAGGCCTAAATAGAAAAAACTCATGACACCAACTATTTGTAAGAAATTTTGCCAGCATGGCAAAAAGTTCAGCTGAATAAAAAGTCGAGGTGTATGCTGTGTGCGTGCTGGATAAGCAATGCGTATTGCCCAAACCGAGATGTGTTTTGAAAGTTCACTCCCAAAGACAACACTGGGGATGATGTTTTTTCCAACCTAAGAAAATCCTTCTATTGATTTTCTTCCCTTTAAAGAAATCACATGCCTACCACATTTCAAAGGAAACCGTCCATCCTGCAAAAGCTCTTGTTTTTCCACTGTTGCTTTTCCCTGGGTCTCAGTAGGGGTGCAGCTACACGCTTGAAATGTGTATACAGCAGGCTAGCACATTGCTCACCCAGTATATAGTCAAAATCCCTGCAGGCAGGCAGGCTGGCCTTACTGCTAACGGCAATTGCAGAATAAGAGATTCAGAAGTGCTAATGAAAGCCCTGCTGAGGAAACTGAAGAATTTTTCAGACACTGTAAGAAAGCCATCTATAATCTGCTGTATAATTACACAACTTCGTTCACACACGAAGTCCTACCTAAACTTCTGGCTTTCCTCTCCTTCTCTTCACACTAAAATCTTCCTTTTTCTTTTTTTCCTTTCTCTCTTTTCTTCCTCTTCTACATAAACTGTGCTCTTGGGCCTTTGAGTAAATTTACAAGATCTACTCCTGACCTACTTTTCTATTGTTACTCCTGCAGCTCTCATCAAGAAACTTGGCAGAACCAAAAGGCTCACTAGCAAGGCAGTGAAGTCCTCTAATGAGCTACATCAGCGAGCAAACCTTCCCCAGCCTCACCCTGCCCTTGTTTCAGTTTCTTTGTCATTCAGGTCAGGAGTAAGCTCTCAAAGGAAGAAGCCTGATCTCCCTCATGGAGCAAAGACTCCGGAACCAAGCTCTTGAATTTAACCAGAATAGCAGCACATGGAGTACTCTAGGAGCAAGCAAGGACATTTTGAACTTTAAGGGAAGAAACCAAACTCACTTGTCCTACTTGGAGACTTACAGCTTTGAGCAGAAACCTCTGATTTGGCATACCACTCTTGGAAGCTGATAACATGACAAAATCTAACAATAAATGCCAAGATACAGTCAAGGACAAGAAAAAAGGACAATGTGGTTAACTTGGATACCACACTTGTCCAAAGAAGTAACAAAGAAAGTGACAGTGAAAACAAATAGTTTTGGGTTTCCTTCTGCTCATTTACTTTTTGCATCTGGCAGAACTTTGCTGCTTTTCACTCTTTCATCTCTCAGCTGTTCTCCATCCCTGCAAGACAACCCATACAGCAGGTGCCCACGTGTGCATACAGCTCCCCCGGGGCTCTGACAGGCCTGTACACCAGCACAGAGAGGCACCCCATCAGCCACCAGGCAGGATTTTGCAGCGTGATTTAGTATGTTTCACCCTTGCTGAAAAGGTCCTTCACAAAGCTCCACCAACCTCTACCATTCCTAACTAATAAAGGGGAAAAAAAAACTTAGGGAACTGAAAGGAATTTTAACAAGAGAAGTCAGTGCATGCTCTTTTTTTACAGGGTGTTATACTAGAAATGGAAATCTTTTGCAACTTAAAAAGCAGCTAGACATGGAGCATAACCAGGACCAACACTTCTCCCACTGGGGAAGCTTCAATTCCAGATCTGGAGCTTTACATTATCTTTTACATAGCCTTCACACATCCCGTTATGGCATCAGGGCTCCAGAAGGTGCAACTGCTGGCACAATATAAAGGAGAGTTTTTGGTTGTCTGGGCAAAGTTGATGTTTTCAGCTTCCCTAGTCTTTTTGCTAGGTTACGACTATAAGTAGTGCTCAAGAAGAGAAGCCCTTTATTATGTACAGTTCAGCACAGTTTATTTTCTTCAACCAAGCACAGAATATGTGAAAGTGGCCAGAATTACTGCTGTAGAAGCTGAAGTACATTTTTTTCCACAATATCAGTAGACTCACTGACACCATGAGCTGCACTTGGTCCCTGAATTATACTAATAAGTACCTCAACCCTGGGAGTACCTCTCAGTGACGCACAGATTTTTTTGGCCAGAAGAGTCTATTATGATAATTTAGCTTGGTCTCCTGAACAGTGCTGGCAATGTCCATTCGTTTAGTAGCTCCTTTCAAGAATACCCGCAGAGGAACCCATTAATTGTGTTTGTGACGGCAATGGTCGTTTGCAGAATGCCACCTCTCGCCTACTGACAATTTCAGTATGGCAGCTCCCCTTCTCTGGGGACAAGAACAGCCTTTGGATACCAGCGATGGAGTGACGGAGCCACAGGCGAACCTGTGAAAAACAGCTGAAACTCTCTGTACATAGTTACTGGTCCGCAGTGTGATCCAATATGTTAGTGCCAGAAAATCACAATCAGCGTGTTTTCTCTTAGCTGGCTTTACGTACCTGCAAACTGTGATCACCTATTCCGGAAAAAACATGCATTCATGGATCTGTTAAGCTGGTATCCTCACTTATTTAAGCTAATATTATTTCCTTTTTGCCTGTGTGATTTCAGAGGAGTATCCAACACGCTTCACCACATCTATGCAAATATCCTGCCACAAATTATATTGATGATATATCCTCCAGCTTGCAGATCAGATGATAGGATCATAGCACACTGTTTAAAGACCTGCCTTTTATACAATCAGAGACTGTGCCAAGCAGCAGTACATTACAAAGCACAGCCTTTGTTTATAAAAGAAAAAAAAATAACTCCCCACTGAAGATCTTGTTGTTGTGTATATGGGAAATTATAGGAGTAAAATTAGACCACTATAGTTTAATAATAAAGGCTACACTCCCAAGGCGGACATTTTTCTTGAACAATATGCTTTTTCCTGACCCCCCTCTTTCACAGGGATTTAAGATAGAGCATTTTACTTCATGTTGGGTCAGTTAAGGGTGTAAACATGGTCCCTGAGAGCTTAAGGTTCATCAGCGCTCCTCGAGGTATCAGCGACAGCATCCATCAGCTGTCTGCGCTCGTTCACTTGCTCAGGGTTGAGCTAATCACCAGATTTGGAACAGGGAAGCAGTCCTCTTCCAGATTAGCTGGTCAGAGACCACTGGTTTTTGTTTGTCTTCCTCTGCAGCACAGTGCACGGTCTGGAAGCATGTGCAAATGTCACCCAGCAAATCTCCTGCTAGCCAGAAGGACTTAGACATGCCCTTGATCTCTCCTGTTCTCCTCCTGTGGCACAATTATTGTGGCACTTGGTCTTCTAGAACAGACTTGGAGTCTGTTGTGAGAAGCCTGGAAACGTACAGCATCCCGGTGTGAGATGAGCTACAGCGCACAGGACTGCGCATCTGCAGCATGCCTTTCTGCAAGTTGAGAGGCACTGACTGAGAGGATGACTCAGGTGGTGCCCTTCAGTCCTATACCTTTAGTTCACTTGTGTGGCAGATCCCTTGCTCTGGAATGACTGCCACGGAGGGAGCTCTGCAGGTATTGTGGATGCAATTTACCTTCATATCTCTAGATGTACATGGCTACCCCTGAGCTATTGGCTCTAGGTTCATTTATAGTGTGAGGAGTGAAAGAGAGTCTTTCGGGGTCCATCTCTATTTATGTCTATGTTCAGTCTGCATTTGGTCAGACAAGTTCCAGCTGCAATAACGGTACCATTTCAGGCTCCCGCTTTAACTCCCAGTGTTGATGTAAGCAATGTGCTGGGCTTTGCTTTACACTCTGGTTGTGAAAAAGACTCTTAAATTTTAGTGTAAGAAAAATAAAGTAACTAACTGCTGCATTTGCCTGCCAACCTTACCAAAGACTGAAGTGTAGAGACCAAGACCACCCCACTCAATTGTAGACATTTAACCAAGCCAGCTAAACAAGCCTTGGTTCCTGTACAATCAACAGACAACAAGAGGCTCCTCAGAGAGGGAGCTGGTTAACCTGAAGATCTGACGGCTCCGAAGAACCTCCCTTCCTCCCTGCAGCAGAGGACAAATGTGACTAGGTTGCCTCCACTAAGCAGGATGAACACAGGCCTTAGAGTAGAGATGAACAAACTGGAAAGACATACAAATAAGAGTAGAGAGTGAAATGAAAGCTCTGCAAATTTGACATGTTTTGTGCAGCGTCTGTTTCTCACACACAGATTCGAGGTGCAGGGGATGCACGTTGCTCACCCCTTGCTGAGAACCGTACGCAGCCATCCCCTCTCACGTGAGCTGTCCCACCACAGCCAAATACTCCCGTTCCAGGCTGCAGCACCACGTTCCCAGTGCACTCAGGAGAATGAGCCTTTTTCCTGTCTAAGATCAGCCTACAAAAGCACAGCTGAGTTTTCAGAAAGTATTTTACCCCCTGCCTGCTCGCAATGATACAGATAGCTTTCAACAGAAGTGAGAAAGTATTGGGGGGAAGGAATCCTCCTCGGAGAATTTCCAGTGTTAAGGCCTTCATGAAAGATGTCATTATAAAGAAATGAATGAATGCATTTGTCAGCCTCTGGGAGGTTTCAGAGTGGCTTCTATTTTTATCTCTTTTTATCCCTTGAAGGAACTGAGAACTAATATTTGCGATGCCTGACTGAGGATATTAATGTTTTCAAAAAGCTGCCATTCCTTCCAGGGCAGGAAATAGAGTAACCCGTTTGGGTTTTTTCACTGGTTTGTCTTTTGAAATGAAATTTCTGTGACTGTGTTTCCAGTAAGATATGCCTGCAGGACCATCCAAATCTTCTATTCCTGTCTATCCGGTATCGAACCTTAACAAACCTGAGTGATGTGTGACCAGCTAATACATGTCCAAAATACATTTCTTTTTCTTTTCTTGCAGTATTTTTGCTATGCTATGTGCTATTGTTTAGTTCAGGACTTACAGACAGCCCAGAGACCACAGATTCATGTAAAATCACAATATGTGTTTACTGAAGATAAAATGCTGACAGGAGAAAAAAAAAAGAATGAAAAGGACATTTTCAGAACAGAATAATCTCGTGGGTAACTGTTACATCAGTACCAAACTCTCTGAGTGTAATGATTTGCCTGCCTGGAGCAGAAATATTTCTATTTATAGTTAACAGAGTGGTAAATCATTAGTCCAGTTACCAGTACATTCATGCCTCATACAAGCTTCCACAAATATGAGGAGGCTTTTTGAAAAATCATCACCCGCTACTGCAAGACTAGATGAGACTTGTCCAAAAGACCGTTGATGTTGCATTTGATGAAGCAGATGGGTCACTGCTGAGCACACACTATTACCTTGCCAGAGGCTAGGTCTATTGTCAGAGCAACACTTCTGGCCTCCATTGGCCCAAACAGCAAACCATCAGCAGCGGAAATTGAGACTGGAGATCCCATGAAAAGGAGATGGCGAAGAGCTCACTGCGTAAGGTTGTATTACGGACCCTTCCTTTATGGAGCAGAGATTTCATATATATTTTCATTCATTACGTTTCAAATTTCACTCTTCACCACATAAAACCATTACCAGCCTAGTCACGTGCTCACGCTAAGTCTCAGGACTTAGCATGGGGAAGAGGACGAGACACTGCAACCTCTGAGTGCCCTGCTGGAGAAACAGGGCAGGCTTGCATTTTTCAGAACTTTTTCTTCTTGATTATTTCCTCTGCAAAATTAAAATAAGCAATTTAAAGGCAAATTTGAATTTGCATATTGAGGACAGTTTATTATTTATGAGATGGAAATCAGGATCTTGGATGACTGAACTCATTAAAGACCATTTGGAATAGTTCCCATCTATTTCTTCCACGGTACCCACACAACAAATAATTCACACAGTAATTAATGCCACGTCTTCCCAAACAATACATGCTTCCGACAGGAACTGTTCAAATAGAAAATGCACGAAACTGCACTGAAATAGCAATAAGCTTAAAATACATACCAGCAAAACCAGGAAATTTTGTGTTAGGGCAATCACAGCTTCTTTAGCTGAACTTGCTGGGCCAAAGACATCCCTGAATTAGCTCAGAGAAGGTCAGTGGAACTAGACAAGGGGGGAGTTTGGCCTCTGCATTGGCACAGCTCTTGTCTGACCTTGTGTCAGGGGTTTACAACAGGCAGCGCTCTGTCCTTCTGCCCATGCAGACTACACAATGTAGCACAAGCCTGTTTTCCTCCCCAGCTGTAGCCCACAGGGCTATTTGTGTAGCAGTGAATTAAATACTTAGCCAGCATTGCAACTACCTGTGAAAAGTTCCTACAGGCATAGCTACGCTCTGCAATGCAGCACAGCCCTGGGATCCCCCAGACGGGGCCAGCTGAGGAACCGGCAGCAGGACAGCTGTGTCAGCACAGTGCCGTGCCTGGACTAGCCCTCTCAAGAGCTGGGGAGATAATTATCTCAGGCAGGCTGCCACATTTTTAGCGCCTGAGAGCCCTGCATGGCAACACGGCGCACTACGCAGATGCACCGGCCTCTGAGAGCATCTCCCCTTGTGCTGCAGTGCTCGCTCCTGAAATGCAGGAAGGAGCTGGTCAGGTCTTGCAATAAGGAATTGCTCACTCCCAGCTGCTCTTCACTGCTTGTGAAGGGCTGGTGGCCTCACCGCCGGGCTGTGGTACTGCATTTCAGAAGCAATCAAAACAATCCCGATGATAGCCACTTGCCACCGCTCCCCAGGGCGGGGGCCTGTGGGGCTGGCAGGGATGCTGTGTGGTCTGTGCATCCCAGAGATTTGTTCCCTTCCAGGGTGTACTTATCCACTCAGCATCTCTGTGAAACACTGGTCATGTCTTATGAGAGGAACTCAGGCACAGAGAAATTAGATCTTCCCAAGGAAACATACAGCAAAAGAGAGAGTTGAAGCTGGATCTCCAGATTCCCACATTTATCATCCTAAAACACAGTTTACTCTTTCCTTCTAATCAATAAAGCAATGTAACAGGCCATGATTTTGCCCTGTCCGTGCATTTAAGTTTCATACCACAGCCATAACCATGCTAAGTAAGACTCAGCAAGTTACAGACATTAGCAGGACACCATGGGAAGTTCTCCATACTTGCCACCTGGCAAAGTTAAGAGTAAGGACAGAAGCTTGAAGGGATGAAGCATGCGGGAGGGGCATCACTGTTGAGATCCCCAGAACAAAGGTGTCAGCCAAGAAAAGGACCTCATCGTTAGAGCAGAAATCCCACTGCCAGGCAAGCCAGGGACAAATGTTCACTAGAGAGCCATCTCTCTCAGAGCCCACCTTACAGAACCACGGGATAGCCACCATGCCTCCTTGGAAAACAAGAAGGGACATACAGGGCTAATTGGCTTCTCTTTTTGTGACCTCCACAAGCATCTTCATACCTCCAGTTCACTAAGTGGGACGGAATATTTCTGCCCGCTTCCTACCAGGCACAGGCGCTCGGGTATCACTGAGCCTCATGGACAAGCAGTGAGGAGGATCTGGTCCAGCTCTGCAGCTCTGCATAACAACATTCCTGGCTCTTTTTGCTTTGCGCTCTCTAAAGAAGAGCTCTCAAAGCAGTCAAATTGATTTTAATTTGTTTTTAAAGGGAAAAAGAGAAACAGCTTAGAGGTTTAAAATGTGCAGTAAACAAAACAGCTGTACTGTAAACCTCTGAAAAAACATACTTTACAATGGTAATTATGACAGATTAAACAATGAGTGTCATCAGTGTGATGGTACAATGCACACAATACTAACTGTTTCCTACTCAAATATTTGCCGACATCTCCAAATTTTTATTTTAATGAAATCTCATCTAACTATTGAATTGACTTTAAGAACCATCCTGAGGATCACAAGAGCTTTCGCTGTCAGAAGCTCTGTCAGATATTTGAACTGCAATTTGCCCCCAATGGTTCCCAGCTTGAGCTACAGAAATGCTGTAAACATAGCTTTTTAGGAGGTGGCGAGTCTGAAAAATCACTGCCTACAGAGAGAACGCTAAACCCTGAATGGGACTGAGGACCTATCCTGCTCTATAGTTACAATAGGAATTGTAGAAGGACACCTCCCACCTTGAAGAAAACTTTTGGTGCCGATTTTCTCTGCTTCTCAAACATATGTACGCAACTGTGCTGCTGTGTGATTAAGCTGTCCTCTTCGGATGGCTAAGCACCTGGAATCCTTTCGTCATTCAGCACCTATGTGCATGACAAGTATGGGCCGCAACCATGAAGCCAAAGAAAATAAATCGATCGCTTTGAGAACTTTCTGAGAGCTTCCCAACTATTGGATGGGGAGTAACACAATTTAAACAATGATACATTAATTAATGCTAAATAAGAGCAGCAAACCCATGGGGTTTCCATTAATACCAAATGAGTTGATGATGGTTTATATCAAATAAAAGGAAAGACTGATGGTAAAGCCTCCATGTGCTAATAACACCCAGTTATTTAAGGAAATTGGCTTCGCATGTTGCTGGGCATTATGCAAAGAATATTAATGGACTGAATCCTGAGGTTGACCTTTTTCTATTGTTTTGTTTTAAGCAAAGAATTCTATTGGCTTTAATAAGAACTTTTTTAAAATAAAGGAAATCACCTCAGATGTGACCCTTATGGATATGTCTCATTGTCATGTTCAATATAGTTGTCTAAGCTCCTGTATTTGTGACATCCTGCTTCCTGTTGGCTCTCACAGTGTCATTCTCTCTTGAGTATTGGCCAGATTTTCCCATGTTTCCTTTAAGTGTCTGCTTGGACTGAGTTTCCTCAGATCCAAGAGAGATGATGAGGACTGTTCAGTACAGAAGGAGAAGCTGTGTTTTGCTGCAGTCCCATTAATCCTTGAAGAAATTTGGAGTCAGAAGGCAAGCTGGCAAGGGTTGTATTTCCAAGCTGGCTGTGAAAGCCACAGATTCACACATATCTTAAAATCCAAGCATTTTTCCCCCACCCTGAGGTAATGAGAAAACAATCCTGTGTGCCACCCCTGCTGACTTTGCAGAAGTAACTCTGCCATAAGCCTTAACTCTTGCCACTCTTGAGAAAGTAAAATACTAAGGACAGCAATGAAATCATTAAAAAGACAGGGAACAGACTGGTGTTTGCCAAATGGAGAAGGGCCACACAGCTGGGCGAATAATGTTTATTTTAACACTCCCAAAGTCTGCTAAAGACAGTACAGAATGAAAATAAGCGTGAGAGCTACCATACTGAAGTAACCGGAGTTAACAAGCATCTTTAGGGTAGCAACACAAGGGAGGTATTTTGGACCTGTACGTCTGAATAGGTACCAGCTGTTCCGACCACCCAACTGATGGGGCACTTTGTGGACAGAAGGGTACACCCTGAGAAGTGGGGAGAAACCACGGTATCCTTCATTTTGATGGATATCAAAATGCCTGTGTCAATAACACCATTGCAACTGTTCCTAGACTGCTCTATACATCACTAGATCTGGGCCAGCACGAAATTAAGGATCATGAAGTAGAATTTAGATACAGAAAACAGCTAAAGCTCCCTGCAAAATTCTGCACGATATAGAAAAGCATATGCAAATGGTAATTTCTGGATAGATTTAACATTCTCATTTTATTTTATTCCTTTTCAAAACCTTTCCTAGATTCTTCAAGAGAGAAACCTAAACATATTGCAAAAACCTCAAATGCTTTGCTCGTGTATTTTATAATTTTTCATTTTTTCTGAACTAAAGAAGAGAGTTCATGAAAACTGAGAGAGTTATCAAAGGCTGACATCCTTATTGCTGAACTTCTTCTTGTTTATTGCCCTTTTGCAAGTGGCTGACTCAACAGACAAGTGAGAAAAGACTAAATAAGTCTTCTCTGGGTGGCATTTTAAGCTGGAGTATTTTAAGAACTGCTATTATGTTGCAGCTGAATATTCCAGCAGACTGTCTGACCCCCTTCTGAATCAGAGTGCCACCAGGATAAATATTTGCACAAATTCCAAGCATTGCCCTGCAGATTCTGCATTGAGAAGAGTAATTTTATATCCAGGTGAACAATGGCTCTTTAATCCAGCATTTGATCTGTAAAAAACGCAATCTTTAGAACGACACCAGAATAAGTAGATTTATTTGTAGATCTAGCAAAATCCATGTTTTCTCAAGATCTTTATTTTTTTTAATAGTCATATTTCTCCATCCTTAAACAGCTATACAACTCTATAGAGAGCTCTCTCTGTATAGAGCGATCAATAAATCTGAAATTTTACAGAAATTAAGGGCAAAAGAAGGCATTTCAAAAGATAGATTTGAACCAAAGTTGCTGAGTTGCTGCTAATGATACCAATTGTCTGGGTTGGAATTTTTTGAGATGAAATGTTAGTACTTCACACATACAAATAAGGTCAGTGAAAGACTTCACTAAATCAGCAAAATTCCTCAGTCTTCCAGTCTTAGAAAAAAACAGAAGAATTGAAGTCTAGTTCTAAGAAAGGAGGACTGAAGAGATTGCACTGAGAAGAACCAGAGCTATTTTAAAAAGATTACTAAATGTTACTAATGTAGATCCTCATACATACCTGCTGTCTTTAGGGCAGTAGCAGATAATGAAACTTGGCTCCATAACCCTGCCTCTCTGAGGCACGCCTGTTTTCTAAACCACTCTTTTGTGACATACAATCTAAAGAAGTGTTATCACAAGTCTCCTTAAAATGGCGGTCAGTAGAAACTAGGACTATTGGAAAGAAAAAGGTCTTTTTTTTCTAACTTGCAACTCAACAACAAAATGCTATTTTCTGTTTATTTTGAAGAGAAATATGCTCTTGTGACCAGAAGATTGTCTTAATAAAACACACCAACAAGAACAAACTTAAAAATCAATATCCATATTTGAATAATTGTTTTGTCACTAACTCACTGATCTTACACAGCTTATTAACACCTGCAGTTTTCACAAGTATTCAGTAATTTTTATTTATATTGTCTGTGCAGAATGAAATACAGGGACATGAAACTGAAAATCTGTTTCACATGAAACTGTTGGGAGCGCAGAGGCTCAGCATCTTTAAACAAGGCCGTGGTTTCTCCATAATTTAGCCCTTAACTTCAGTCGCAGTTACCACACACAAAGATGGGTCTCTTGGCTCCACAGGTTGCAAGTTTCAAAATTAAGAGGTTAGAAATCTTGGACTAATTATCACAGTCACAGTATGCCCATCCATAAAATGGGCAAAACGCCTATCCATTATCTTCTGGGGGATCTCAAGAGCAACTATTTGACTACTGTTAAATATGCCTGTCATTTCAGCGTATCAGAGGGTCTTTTGCCATTCTTCCTTTACGGAGAATGGGAACTAAATTGTCAGGCCCTTCTGTGATGGGAACGGGCTGGAGGAAAAGGAAACACGAGGAAAGCAGAAGACTGATGGCAGGAGAAAATGGACCAGCCATTTGTTTCATCTGCCACAAGGTCAATACAATGGCAACATCCAAACACTAGCAGCCTTGATGGCAGAGGACTTGTAGCTCTTAGACTCATGCACTTAGAATAGAGGCAGTGGAGGAACTGAGAAGAACTTAATTATTTACTTCTTAAGCCCTGGTCACAATTCAGAGATCAAACTCCTTAACTCTCTTCTCAGACACAACAGCTAATGAAAGGTATCCTTTAAATAATAATGATCAAGGGACCTGACCAACAGTGAAGGGCTGGATTCTTTAACCATTTCCCGCTGGTTTCTGCTTTTCTAAAAAGTGATTGTGATTTGGCAGAGGAAGGAAAGGGGAAAAAAGGAAGGAATTAAAAGAACAAAAGGAGAGAGGATTGGTCTTTCTTTTAGTTACTTCCCTAGTGGTAAATCATGAGGATGTACTGTAACTCTAACTGAACACCATCAGTTTAGGATACATTGTTTTAGAGTCAACTTACTAATGAACAAAACAATTTTCTTCCCAGCTTGGCATGTATTTGCTGTGCAGGTGGCAAGGAGACTCTGGTGTAAGGGAAGGGCGGTCAGAGAGAGAAGGGCACTTTCTTCACGAGGTGGGAGGCGAGGAGTGAAACTCTCCACAAAGGTGTCCACCACAACTCCCAGTTTACATGCAGACAGAAGAGAAAACAGGACTTTATCAATGCATATCCAAGGCACTCAGGCATTACAGAGATGGAGACATTAAATATGAAGAGGTAACATTTACAGCCGATTAGAATAATCTAATTAATGTAGAACCACGGTTTTTAAAATCTCAGATATGTACAGGCCCTCAACTGTGGAGAGACTCCAGCACACAGGCCTTGGCACAGACTTCGATGTTTCTCTTGGGTGAGAAGAGGCATCAAAAAAGCAGAAAACAGTTTAACATCCCTCTCTGCCTCCACAAGCACTCCTACTGACTGATGGAGCACAGCGGGCCTCCCCACCCCTGCTCCCCTGGCTGTTACTGGTTGTGAACCACGCTGGGGAAACATGACTAGGGCCTCGGCCGCTGCCTTCAGAACCGAAGGGCAAGGGCGCGGCAGCACACACCAGGGATCCCCTGGTTTCCACTCGCCGCCTTTGCTGCCCCTCACACGGCCTGCCCACCGCAGCCTCCGGCCAGGGCAGGCCACAACATGGCCGCCGCGAGCCCTTCGCTGGGGCCACACAGGAGGCCACGGCGGCCCCTCAGAGTCCCTGCCCTGCAGGGGGTGGCGCGCAGTGGCTCCCAGGCCTGCTCCGGGACGACGACGCCCGCCCGGCCCGGACTACAACTCCCAGAGTGCTTTGCGAAGGTGCGTTACGGGGTACGCCCCCCCCGGGGCGGCTGAACGCCCTCCCCGCGGCGCTCCTCTCGCGAGAGTGCCGGCGGCCTCCCCTAACGCTTCTCGCACACACACGCACGGAGCTCTCGCGAGAGCTGGGCTCGGGGGCCGCCATGGCGGCGGCGGGGTGCGCGGAGGGTCTGTTCGCGCTGGAGGTGCTGGTGGAGGCGGTGCGAGTGGCGGCGCCGGGCCCCGCGCTGCGCCCG
>VYZM01017847.1:0-30459 GCA_013398915.1 Dromas ardeola | reverse complement strand
GGCGTGTCCCTAGCCCCCGCCGCCGCCGAGCTGCTGCAGCGGCCCGGGGCGCTTGCCTCCTGCGGCCGCCGCGGCCGCTTCCCGCTGCGGGACGCCGCGGGCCGCCCCGTCGGGCAGATGGTCCTGGGCTACCGCCTCACCAGGCTGGAGGCCGGTGAGGAGCCGCCCCCGCCAAGCCCCGCTAGCCCCCGCGCTGTCTCGCCGCCTGCCACCTCCCCTGAGTCCGGGGGGGAGGGGGAGGAGGAGGAGGAGCTGGAGCTGCAGGGCAACATCTTTTGCCCCCCTGTGCTCTACTACAGCCACGAGCCTGCTGAGCCTCATCGGCCGCCAGCAGCAGCGGCCGTGGGGAAAAGGGAGCATGTCGAGGCCCGGAGACTGCAGGAGAAAGACAAGGGCCAGAGTCCTCCGCGTCCCAGTGCTGGGCCTTCGCTGTTGCACCCTGCCAGCCCTCAACAGCTCCACAACGCCCTGGGACAGCTGCCTCTGCTCAGCGCCTTGCTGGCAGAGCTGTCGTTGCTCACCCGCAGCACTACGCCTGTTGCCGTCCACCCCCATCTGGCCCAGCTCTACCAGGCCCCAGGGAGCGGTGGCACGGCTGCACGGCCACCCAGCCCCAGCCGCTCCTCTGCCCTCAAAGCTGCAGAGGCACCTGAGGGGCCTGGTGGGAGCAGTGGAGCTGCCAGGCCTCGATTCAAGCAAGGCTGGCAAGAGGCCACCCCACCAGGGTCTTCTCGGGCTGGGAGAGGACCTAAGAAAGCTGTACCCCAGGGAGAGACAGGCTCTGAAAGGAACTGCAAAACTAAGGAAAACAGACCTCCCAGAAGGAAACTGTTGTATGGGCTGACAAATACACTGAGGCTACGACTGCAGCTGACCAACCCTGATAAACTCATCATTCATGAAAGGAGAGAGCAGTACAGAAAAAAACAAATGGAGATGCTGAAGGGGAGAAGCCCTTTATCCAAAAGAAATCTGCTCAGAAATCCTGGAGAACAGCGTGTGGTTTCTTATAGGCATTGTATCGAGGGAGACAGTTCAAAGCAGAATAATCGGTTGGATAAAACTGTTGGGACTTCATTACAAAACAGTGCTCTCACAGAGTACATTTCTGTGACGGGAGATGTGTCCCCTGACCTGCAGGAACAGGCTATTGCAAGTCTATTGAAGAATGACGAAACTGCAAGCAAGGACCGTTCATGCAAAGTAACTACAGACCCCTTGGTGGATGAACCTGTATTTAAATCTGCTCACAAGGAAAAGTTTGTGAAAGACCAACTCCCAGCAGCCTTCCCATCAGATGCTAATGCAAAGGGAAGTAATGAGGAAGCAATACACTTAATCCGTCGTAAAACCACGGAGCATGATGATGCATCTGTTGTCAGTGACCATAAACCAAGCCCCAGCAGGAGTGTTGAAAACAACTCTGAATTCATATACTCAGATGACTTCGTTGCTAGTCCTGAGAACACGGTTTATTCAGAAGATTTCACCAGCGCTGAGTGTACAGGCAGGGACTCAGCAGCTCTTGACAGCAGTCCTGAACCTCTGTGGCTTGAAAGCCCAAAGCGAGGTTGGTCAGATACAGAGCCAGAATCCAGCAGGTCCAGAATTTCAAAGACAAGTCAAAGAGCTGAAAATACTTCAGACCTTCTGCCAGTTCCTTCAGCTTCATCTCCAGTCCAGTCTTGGAAGAGAAACAGTGACTTAAAAACCAGCAGGAGAACGAGTGGTGAATCTGTTGATTCACTTAACCTTGCTCAAATCGAGGCATCATTATTAGATGAAGAACAGGAAGCCCAACAGATCAGCAAGGAAGAGGACAGAGTCGATGAGCATATTAAACAAGTATCTACACTGAGAAGCAAACAAGTTAGCTCTGATACTGATCTGAGTATAGGAAAGGGGCAGACCTCTGCAGGAAAAAGACAGCCACTAACTCAGGTTAGCTCTTACTTGCCGTCTGACATGTCTGATCTTCAGCTTAGTGTCCTGGAAAACAGTATGTCAGACAAAGAGGATGATTTTCTGGGAAAACTATGTGTTCCTAATCAATACAAAGACATCAGTGAACTTGTAATAAACAAGCTTCCGGGATACACAATGTAATTACAAGTTGCCACTCCTGGATTAAGATACGATATTTAAACTTTATAAGGCGTGTTATGTTTAGCTACAATATATACAAGTTAATTTAAGACTTTATCATGCACATTTAATACATTGGTGAATTTACTTAAGAGGTTTTTTTAAATAAATGACTGTTTGAATCTCTAATGAATGGCTCTTAAGTGGTACCTTCAGCATGACTTCAGCGTCAGTATGTTAATACAAAAGTAATCCAAACAGCACAAGAAGCATAACTTACTGTCAAAAGCAGAAATGAAGACAGAAGCACTAAATGCAGTCAGTACCCACAAAATTTGTCCAGGATAGAAGTAACAACATACTACAGGAACGGCCAAGTACAAAATATCTTCCTAACTGAACATGAAGCTTTTATTCTTCATGAAAATAGTTCCATGCTTCATTTTCATTACAAATAGTTACTTAAAACATACAGCCAGTAACAGCACAGACTTTTATCAGCTAATCTGTGTAATGCATGCGTTTCACTGTTCTATCACTAAATACAGTGAACAGAAACAGATGAGCCCTTTTAAAGTTTCTCAGGTTTAAGTTTCTCATTTAAGTCAGATTTCCACAATTTATTATAAAATAGTTTAAGAATTATTGGTGACAGTAAATCTATATACTGGGAGAGCTTTGAGAGGTTGATGGAAGTTACTTGACCTTGAAGACTAAAGGTGTGCAAAGAGTAAGGAAGAGTGCAGTAAATTTTCAACGCTTCGCAACTCCCTGATTGCGTTCTCTGACACTGGGGAAAGGGGGGAGTCAGCACCCATAGTCCAGACACTTGCAACAAACGAGCGTATTACATCATGATTTAAGGATTCAAGATAATGAAGAATTTGCCATGCCCCCTTTTCCGTTGGTTGAACTACTACCCACCACATCCCCTTTGCTGTTACAATGGTTGAACTACCATCTGATGTTTGCTTTTGATTTCTGGTTTGGTTTTTATGACTTCCAGTTTGATCACTGAACTTACTGTCTTTGCTTAACTGCTGAAATTTTTTAGAGTCTGTATCCCTGTTAGAAATGTCAGAGACGTTCTTTGACTTGAATCTGAAGAGAGCTCAGAATTCCTGCCTTAGTTTTTACCTCTCTCTTGTTGTCCCCCCCCTTTTCCGCTCTTTTGAGTAGTTTTTCTCCTTTGCCAGCTTTACATTCCTAACTACCTCATCATTTAGGGCATTTATCCTCAGGGTTAAATGACAGACTTACCAACAACTTCCCTTATAATTTACAATCTGACTTCTTTCACGACTTTTTTCATTTCTCACTGTAGTTCTCCATGTACTTACTGCAAAAGCCTGTGTTTACACTTTAACATCTTGGAGGGATTTTTTTTATTTCCATCCTACTGTGTGTTTATTTTGTAGGAATGAGAGTGCCTCTTCTATTTAAAGTACTAACATCTGTGAGGATTATTCCAATACCTGGTGTTGACTTCTGAGAACACCACTACTGATTTTTAATCTAAAGGTAAGCATCTGAAATTACCCATACGTCAAAGGAATCTCTGGACAGAGCAATTCTTAAATGTTATTTAGTGTGCCTCTGTTTCATCATCTCCAATTCCAGATCCAAATTTTTTTTTTCTTTTTCCTTCTAATGCCATGGACTTCTTTGATACACATGGATTCAGACTGTCATTTATACGTGGCAGTAATTCTGATCCGATTGATGGAATAAGATCTTGTAGTTCTCATGGGCAAAACTGTCATTAAATTACAACACTGCCCAACTATTTTTACTGTGCAGCTATTTAAATGAGTTGCTAACACTAAGAGTCTATGGTTTGAAGATGATTACTTAAGAAAAGTTTATTTTAAGAATAAAGTTCATTTTCAACCCCAAATGGGTTGAAACTCAAGGGTGAATTCTCAGTCTTTTTTTTATCCCCTATCCCATCTTCACTTTTCAATTTCCAGAAGCAAATATGGTAGGAACAATATTTCTTTTGTTTAAGTAATGAAACTAATCTCTTTTCAGCTAATTTTATTCGGAATAACATTTCTAATGTTTGTTGTGCAATAGTGTTTCTAATTTTATCAGGAGAATGATGAAAATGACAGAAAATGCATACTAGGAAGACAATAGGAGACATTACACAAGAACAGAACGTCAGCATCATGCTTACATGTTTTAGTCTGGTTTTGTCTTTTCAAATATAGACTAAAGGTAGTTATTGCATGGAGAAGTTAACAGTTTCTACTATCTGGGATAATAATACTTTCAGATATTATCTACATTGTTGTGAGGGTAAATGAAATTTTACTTAATATTCAAAAAGCAGCTCTCTGTCAACAAAAATGGAAAAGAACTTTGTGTCACTGATTTAGCACTGAAAACACATAAACCAATATATTGGCAAGAAATACCTGCTATTAACAAGAATATTCTATATGTCAACCCAACAGAGCAAAACAGAGATACTTACTGTCAGTATAAAATATGGGAAAAAAATGGCAGCAACAAATTCCCTTTTGTACAAATCCTATAATAACCTACACTCAACTACATTATACTAGCTAGCCCATTTTGTCATTATAACTTGCATCCTGTACCCCTGTGATCAAGTTGTTAACGTCAAAGGTTGAGATTTCTCTACTTTAATGGAAGGATTACACCAATTTTTCATAAAGATGTCATTTCTAAATTGTAAGGGCTAAATTGCATGGATCATGTTTGTGCAGGAGACATGTCAATATGCTGGGAGAAGCAAATAAGAGTAGCATATCCCCCACAGTTCTTGCACAGCCTTTCCGAATGTAGCATAGATAGTTAAGAATACAGGCCCGTTTCTCAGATACCCCATAAGCATCCTGAGAAGCAGAACCACAGTGGTAGAGCTGGAGTGTCCAAGTGAGGTAGCAGAAGTGTCGCTCTCTCTGGTAGCTCTGCACTGCTTTTCTGATTCAGTCCTAAGAAAGCCAATGCAGGAAAACTAAGAAAACTACTTTCCCAGAAACATCTCAGCTAAACCTGTTCCCTAAGGACTGCTTCACAGACTAGAAAGAAAGAAGACAGATGAAGAATCAAATCTTGTCCCACTACACACGAAAACCCTGATTCGAAAACTCAGATAATAGATATAGCTCAGAATAACGTATTTTTCCACATGCATTCAATCCACGGTTCTTTGTCAGAGTTCCTAGAAAGATTATTAATTAGTACTCATTACAGTGTGGGCCCTTATCCGCTGGGAGACTGATGTAAAACCAAAATGGTTTCTTGCAGTCCCCCAGCCATCTGCTTGTAAGAGCTTTCAGTTGTTACTGAAGGTTGAGCAATCCTCATAAACACGCAGTCTCTGTTACAGATTTGTTACGTGCTTGACAGAGCCAATGGCTAGTCACAATGCAAAGTGTCACAAAACCGAAATATTTACTAAAAGCTTCCTATTTCCTAATTTCCGTAGCCCTTGAGATTTAATATATAATCGTATTTTGACTGAATTTGCTGTAATTTTTGTTTTGGTCTCATTGACCCATTAACTCTAAAAATTTCCTTGCTCCACACTATTAAGAAGTAAACTATAGTTACTTCAAGTTTTACATTGTTGTTAGTTACACTTTAAACTTTACTACAGTGAAATTAAAATGGGAGAAGTAATTACCTCCTTTTATTATAGATCCTCACTAAACAAGGCCATCTAGCTTCTTACTTTTGACTTGTTACTTTAGCAACTGCTAATCTTTGCTTTAAATCTGTACGATATTCTGGAAGTAAGGTAGATGGGTGTTCAAAACCATACTTTTATTGCTTAAGATAAGGGTGCTTAAATCAGCTCAAATAAAATTGAGCTTAATGTTTCGCCACCAGTCCCAAAACAAGAAATAAACCCTTAGATGTACACATTAATTCTTTTCAGAATTTATGACCCTAAAACAAGTTTGCTATGACTGTCTCTTAAACAGTTATTTCAGCACAATATTTATTAAAATAACTTTAGATAGCCAGTACTATATAACTGCTGGTGCGATGGGAAGAGCAGGATACCAAATACTGACAGTTTGGGTCACTTTACCTCTTCTACTGTAACCATTTCCTGCTGTTACGTAGGTCTGATCAGTCTTATTACTCTGTCAGTGGCTAGGAACATTTTTTAAAAGTCCCAGCCAGGCATGTTTCCTCCACGTCAGTTTGTGCTTTCAAGACTGATTAGATGACACAGTTTCTTTTCTGTTTGTGATTTCTCTGTTGATAGTTCCTACCACCTATTTTACAATTTGTAATCCCATCATCATTTTCCTCAGTTTTCTGAAATTACATCCAGCCATGGTAACTGTGCGATTGAATTTTTTGACTGAGTTACTCATTCATACTACTTTCATTTTTCTAGGTCCCAGTATTTTATGATGCCTGCTATTATAATCATTTTGTTTCTCTTTGTGTAACTGCTGCTCAGAGTTAAATTCTAGTCATTATTTGGAAATCTTTGAGACTTTGCTTTTCTTTTCTCTGCATTTGTCACCAGCATCTACTTTATTGCTTGTTCAGCTTTGATTGTCTAGAAAGAAGTCAAATCATTGAATCTTACATTCACATCCTTAAAAGGTTTTGTTGACTTCTACGTGAAGGATCTTCACCAGCTCCTGTGAAATGTAACACCACTCATTCAGAGCTGCAGAATGACCATCCAGGACTGTGACCGTTGGCCCGTGGTTATCAGACATCAGGTTTCTCTACCTCTCCTAAACTCTGCCTTTAATCCTTTTCTAAAGTTTTGATTTCCAAACTAACCTTTTTTTTAAGATGACTGAGGCCATCTCTGTGAGAACAGATGCTGGTTTTAATTTAACATGCATTTGGAGCTAATGGCAATCACATCTGCCATAGCTAATGTTTGCTACTAGCTAGCTGCTTGCATTTTCCATCCTCCCTTTTAGTCAGTACACTTTTTTATTTTTATTTCAGTTTTGTTCACATTCAGATTCTTCCCCCATTTTAAATTCCTTGTATGTATGCAGTTGTGCCGTGTTGAAGTCACCCAGATGAGCTGCAGCTTCACTGCCTTCTCCTTGTTCGGCATTGACATTCACCTGTATTAAACCATTTTTGTTTTGTTTTGGCTTTTATGATTTCACTTGTCTGAATTTTATATGACAATTGTAATGTAAACCTCCTCTGACTTTATGGAATTGCTTGCATTTTCCCAGAAGGGCAGTCAGTGTTCTCTTGGTTTCTAGAGGATGAATTTGAATGTCTTATGCTGGAGAAAACAGTATTAATCTTCAGTTCTGCAGAGACCTCTGCAAGTGATTCACTTACCAGTTGTTTAAAATAACACGGCTTGGTAGAGGTAATGTTTAAATAACATCTGAGATACACATTACTCCTAACTAAATTAACATTTAAAGATTGATTCAGGTACAGTTAATAAAAAACACAAACCCAAACTTAAAATGCTAAGTAAAAAATCTTCAGATGTCTATTATATATATATTTATTCTAATCATAGACATTTCTCTAATATTTTGAGTGATAGCCTAGTGGATTTCCTTCATACACTGCAGTTATCTAAGCTAAATCAGCTAAGAATTCGGTTCTCTACATATCCATTAGCAGAAGGTGGCAGGTTTTCAAAAGGAAGTAAAGGTATTTACATGGTCAAATCCCCTGAAATTCCACGCAAATTAGTCACCTCAATAAAAGGTCGCAGAATGTAAACCCGTGCAGAGGGCTCTAACAGTATTATCTGTTGGAATGCAAAAATGTTTTTGAAAGAAGGTAAGTCATGCTTCAACAAATATTTTCAGAGCCATTTGGAAAGTTTAGTGCTATCATGATTGAAAGAAACTCCCTTGGTGTCAAGGAAATTCCAGCTCTTTTTCTCTTGTCTTTAACTGTTGGCAGATGCAGTATTTTTCCCTGTCCCTTGTGCTTATGTACTAAGAGTACATAACCTTTGACTGTCCCCTAAATTTCAATGCCACCACGCAGTCGTGCCTGTTATTCCTCACAGTATCTCCTGAACTTTATTTCTGGGACATCTCCCCTCCACCCCCAAATCCCTGTTGTGCCTTTCACCTTGATGCCTTGCCTGTTCCAGCTTCTCCTCATCACATATTTCATGCCATCTCCACAGCTCAGCTCGCCCTACTTACCATTCAAAAAAAACCTCCAGACACTTCTCAGACACTTTCACTGGCGTGTTCTCAACTTCAGTATCAAACTGAAGCTCTGCCCATTGTCTGCTGGGCTCTGCATCATTTATGCCCTTCCTGCTTCCACGCACCTCAGTTGCCTATTTCTATGTAACTCTAACTTCTTCCATTCTCAAAAAAAAAAAAAATTAAAAATCTGGAACTTGCTGTACATCTGTGTTTCCTTCCTTCATCTCAGTCCTGCTCTTTCTGCCTGCGGGTAGCTGCATTGCTTAGATTTCTTGTCCACAGGAACATGCCAGACATAGAATTTTAGAGAGAAACCACCAGATCATGGTCTGACCTTCTCTACATTGCAGTCCTTAACATTTCATCTGCTTACTCCTGACTGCTGGTGTCAACACTGGGATACAACTATACTAATGATAATGCTGATCAAAAATTAATGGCGTATGTAGTGAAGGAAACTCTTCAGGAAACGTGGTCAAACTTTCTAGCCTAGAACACAATATAAGGGAAGCTCTGATATACCATGGGATGCAGTTTTAATTTTCTTATCCACAACTCTAACAAGATTCAGCAATAGAATTATTGTATGTGAGAAAATTTGGTTTCTCATTCACAGCCATAATTCATAGCCATTGCTGTACTCTTCTGAAACACAGTTAACAGTCTTTTGATTGTTGCTGGTCTCTCATCTCCTACTGCTCCTGTAACACTACTTTACAGCCCTCCAAACATTGCGCAGTTTTATTTTTGAAGTGGAATAGATGCACAGGATTTCTTCAAAACAAGCATCTAACCAGTTGTTCAGGGTCCTCAACAGAAAGGCAAGAACCCGAAAGCAAGGTATTTCAGTACATTTCCTACATACCCGTTTTTAATAACAAAATATTGGAGCAGATTCACCTTTATCAAAACATTTTATCAACAGGAACTTTCATTCATTTTCAGTAAGAGCAGCAGATTCACTAACCCACTGCTTCCTTGGTTTTCATCACTGTTACAACACCACTTTTTAATTGCATCCTTTTTCCAAATTTTTAGCTGTTGATTAAATTTGGTCAACTTACGCAGATGCTGTGTGAATTTAGTTTGGGTTGATACAGTCAAGGACTGTATCGAGGAAAGCACTAATTGCAATCGAGTTGTAACTGAAATTTGCTTTCCATTTTTCTGAAACCTTATAGCAGTACAGGAGTCAGCCAAAGAAACATCCCTTGTCTGCTGCTGGCATCACATTTATATGTCCAGAACAATGAGTCATGGGAAAACTTGGAGAAGTTTGGTGTCAAGCTGGGGGCTAAGTTCCAGATGTTCCTCTGAAACTTTATTTGCTTCTTTTGAAGTCTCACAATGGAACTGAAATTTTGTTTCCCCAGCCTCTATGAGATTTCTAACAAACCAAAGGGAAGACAAAAACTAATTTTCTAGAAAGTGCCCCTGTCTTCTTAAGCACACACCAACCTAGGCAGAGGAAAGCTATTCAAGGAATGTTTACAGAAACAATTTGAGAAATATTTCTAAGCACTTTCCCATTCCACTTAACATCCCAAATAATTTGAGAACAGCGTCCTTCACTGTATTTTTTACTTCTGCTTCTGATCTCAATAGGATGAACTGTGAAGATATGCATTTTGTTTTAGTTTGAGTTTAGCAACAGTGTAGATCCCAGCAGTCCTGCTTTTACTGGAGCCATCTCACACAGGTCTGCCAACAGTTCCGCAACTGGAGAAAATACCAAAGTTATGGATCAGATGTACAGCATAAAGCAGAGTAAAGCTGTCCTGATGCAATACTAACAACAGGAGTTTGCTCCCTGCACTCTAGGTCAAAGAAAGTATGTCTTTCTGGAACAGCCCCACAGGCCTTGCATTCTGACCTGCAGGACATTAAAATGAAGACAGACAAGAACAGGAAGGAGGGAGTAAATTTTAGGGATGAGTCCCTCTTGGAGGGACCCTAGTTTCATTTGCTTCTACCCTGGCAAACTTAAGCATCTCAACTGGTCTCTTAATTACCTTCCCAATTGCATGAGGAAGAGTCTGTCTTTTAAGACAATCACCTGGATAAAAATTACTTATACATCAGAGGTGACATCTCGGGTTGGACTCTTAAAACAGATAATAGGCCATCCCTGCACAAAGCACCACAACTTGCTGATCTTTACTCTTTTTTCAGTTTGGAAGTTGTTCTGGACAAACAGTTAAAAACAAGCAGTACACATAGAAACACACGCACCACCAAACACCCTTTGCCACCCCAATTAAAGACGACAGAATAAAGCAAGAACAACGGAAGAAGCAAAGAGGAGAGCCCTGCCACTTGAAGTTTAGAAATTGCTATAAAGCCACCAGTGGTGACAGGGATTATTTGTTCTCTCTTTTTGCATCATCTTCCTGACAGCTGTTGGGGAACATCAACAAGACTTTTAGGCGCATCTGGAGGGTGAGTGCAAACACATCTCTTGATGCAAATGAGTTGCTCAAATGCACCATCTGGGAAACCTCCCATCCCCAGTCTTGCAAGTGGTCAGGAAATCCGTCGGGCACCATATCATCTATTATTGCACTCTATTTTCCAAAAGCTGCCTTTGGGATTGTCCTCAGTTCCTATGTCTAGAGCAGGCAGCTGGTTCTGTCATTCAGTATCACGCTTGTTACTCCTGAAGAGACCTAAATACTTATGTCCGTTTCTGCCTGAAAGCTCCCTCTCGCCATTTACTCAGAGCAGGCCAGATTCCAGGTCTTACAATAATCCTCTGCAAAAACCTTACCTCCTACTGCTTCATTATCCCACACGCAGTCACAGAACCAGCTACGAGGAAAAGGCCAAGCTACCAAGCTTCATGTACATGACCAAAAGGGAGAAGATCTCCAAGGACGCATGCAGGCAGGGAAGCAGGGTCCAACCCATGCCTGCAACTTTAATGGGCTTGAGTGATCCTCCTCCCTTTCTGCCCTGGGTAGGCCTGCCCCGCTGCAATGAGCAAGCTCCCGACATACGTTTTTTCTAAGCCCAGCACAGCAAGTGTACTTCCCAGACCAAAAGGTCCTGAGCAAGAGTTTGAGAAGTATGAAGTGTGTTGATGCACCTCCTCCCAGTATGTATCCTTTCTTGCCTTTCATAAACCTGCAATGGTTGGCAGATTTTTGCCATTTGTTTGTCCTGTTAACATCTCCCACTCTAACTTCCCAATTTGGGTATCCCATCCCACATCCTGGAAGGCATTTGCCTCAGGATAAGTGTTACTTACATTGCACATACTGATATGATGAGACAGTGTGACTTGAACTACCTCCCTGATTGGATCACAGCTTTTACAATCTCAGAAATTCTGATTTTTTAATAAGGACCCCCTAGTTTATTGTGGTTAAAAAGCTGTTAGGGTCTTATGGATGATTTAGGAAAAAAAACAACAGCAAAAAATCCCAACTTTAGGAGTTCCCTATGGAAGTTAATTACTTTATACTGTTTAAAAAATACTGAAGCGATTCTTTTTACATTATTAATATACATATCTTATTGTTTAAAAAGTTTGCAAAGTACATATAGCAAAATCCCAGTAACATTAACACAAACAATGTCTGCTGCAATTCAGCACAGAATATGTGGACAGGACAATTAGGAACCATCTGGTGACCTGGCACTTGCCGGTACAAGAATGAAATTTCAATTAAGTTTTATTATCAGAAAGTGTAAGTGGCAGCTCCCACTTGAAATCCCAGAGCCAGTAAACTGTCCAAATAAAGAGAAGGATGTCACTCAGTTAATGGGTTGGATCACACCGCTTGATTACATACTTCGTAAGTAATATGCTCCCTTCCCATGTTCTTGAACACAAATTGCTTATGCAGTTGGATTTTTAAGAGGAACTGGCCATATGGCAGGTAAATTGGGAATCCCATTGCAATTTACTGAGAACTGGGCAATACAATAGATGAGTGAATCATTTCCCGGGTTTGACAAACCAGGACTGAGTCTTGTGCAAGATAAAAGCCCAACTGAAAAACTTTTTTCTAACAATAAGGCTATGCCAGCTCACACTGAAACTGTGTTTGGGTTTACCTGGAGCTGTGAAACAAAACTCAGAAGTCTGAGAAAACAACTTCTCTCCTACCTCAGCGCTCACCTTACTATCAGAGAGTGATTCCTGTGGTGGTCTTCAGGGTCCTAGAAGAAAACTGGCCCATCAGCACTAGATGAACAAGCCCTAGATTTCCTGTCCTCTCTTGGCCGTTGATAACTATTTATTGCTATGATTTTTTTTCTTTAGTATTTAGTGTATTATATAACACTAACAGTCTGTCAAAAAATATCAGTCACCTCATCCAAAAATGCTTCATCTTTTCTATATTACAGTTGAGTTACAGTTCCAGTTCCATTAAAGAAATTGACTCTGCAGCTACTGACCCATGAAACTTACTACAAATCTCAATTTTGTAGTCAAGAAACCAATTTGTGATACAATCACAGCACCTGGAGGAGATTTGTTCGGCTTCAACCGACCTGCAGTTGTCTAAACCAGAATCAGAATTTACAATAAGAAAATTAAATCCAGATTGTGACCCACTGCACTTTGAGTTCACTCAAGAACAATTCTAAAACCCACACTGCTGAAGAGAGTTACAGCCTCAATCTCTGGAGAATTTCTCCAGTGCACATACACAAATACGTGGATATACTTGACTTTGCAACATTAACCATTAACCTTAAAGTATCCATCAGCTTAAGAAGGAAAGTAGAGGATTTCTATAGATTCATTTTAAAGTTTTCCTCTTTTTGCAAAGGTGACTGTGCAGACAGAAATCACTACCATCTTCCACACAACCAAACCATCACAGCCTTTAGATTAAGCTTCATTGCACAAGTATAATATTGTTTATTGTTTGTATTTATGCTTTTTGGGCGCTTTGTATTAAGTAATGTATTTTTCACTCATAAAATTATTTCTCACAGGCCCTATGTTTAGTAAGGCAGCAAGCTTTGTACAAATAGAAACTATTCTCAATGTTGAAAAACCCTAGCATAAATTGACTCTACTCCAAAATTCAAGCAAACATCAGTAGCATAATCCTGTTCTCAGAGTAAGCTCTGCTTGGAAACTAAATGGCCAAAGTGCTCCCAAGGGCAGCAATTAGTATTTTAGCCAGTGGAATCATTTGGGGAGACTCTTGTAAATTTAATGAATTCCCCAGTAGCCAATCCATCATAGTTGCTAATATCCTGGCAATACTGCTACTGATAATGTTGCCAATACATTATAAGCCGTCATTTATTGCCTTAAATTTTAATTCAATGAATTCTGCATATGAACTCTTCTCAGATGGTGATACTTTGTGCTAATGCAATCATAGATGGGCCATTTGGGAGCATAACAAGACTGAACGCGGTACGCTTCGCAGGATGTCACTGGGAAGGCAAGACATTTCTCACCCAAGCTTCTGTTCTTTATCTGTTACCCCCCTAATACTTGTGCCTCTAAACTAGAACATAATTAGATCTACCCCTTCTGGGCTTCATTTTATGGATTAGAGAAAAGCATAGGGGAGAGGTCTGAGTGAAAACTCAGGCTCCCTATGTATTCAGCCAGCTTTTAGACATGAATATGGAAGTGCTGAATTCAGCAGTGACATACAGAACTACAGACAATAGCGCTTGAAGGACTCAAGACTTCATCCCACCCATCCCATTTCCCTTAGGCAAAAATCAACTTGTAACTACATCAGTCCTGACAGATTCTTGTCTAGCTCATTTTTTAAAAAACCTAGTAAGAGAGATTATGCATCTTCCCCAGGCAACATGTTCCAGTGCTTGATTATCCTGAATGTTAAAAGGTTTTCCCAGTGTCAAACCTTGGTGTCCCCTGATACAATTTAAGTCCACTATTTCCCATCTTATATGCTACAAACAAAGAGAACAAATTATTCTCTTCCTCTTTAAGGGAGCTTTCTGCATAGTTAAGACTTACTTTTCCTGTTGTTTTTTCTCTGGACTAAGCAACCACAGGTCTTTCAGCCTTCCCTCACTGGCCACTGGTCATTCTTGTTGCTATCCAATCACAGTCTTACCACATCTTCTGTGAAATACAGTATCCTGAGCTACACACAGTCACCCCAGTGGAAGTTTCCCTAGGACCTAGTAGATAGGAAGAACCACCTCACACACCTTTCAGTCTCTCCCTGTTTACTATTATCTGTCAGTGTAATACACATCCTTCCTCTTCTAACAATTTGCTGTTAATGAAAATAGTGAGCATGCCCAGTGTCATAACAGACCCTTACAATGCCTCACTACTACTTATTTCCATTTGGACAGTGACCCATGGAGAACTATGCACTGAGAACACAAAACCAGCCACATGAGAAATTTCCCATCCAAAGCATGTTCCCCAGCTTATCTGCAGGAATGTCAACGCATCCTAATGTCAGAACTGGCGACATCTATTGATTCTCCCCTATCCAAACAGCCTGTTACACAGTCATAGAAAAAAAAAGATTAGTCTGATATAATTTGTTCTTTACAAATCCATGCTGGCTATTACTCATTTCCTTGTTAACATCCAAGCACGTACAGGATGTTTATGTGATTATTTGTTACAGCATTTTTCCTCTCCTATTTCAAAAGGAAAATAGTCAGGCAACGTGCAGGTAATCAGGAGTAAGGACAGTCTTTCCAGAAAAACAAATGATGAGTAAGGGAACACAACATACCTCAGTGGCTTATGTCTATAAGCAACCAAAACTCTAATAGATCAAAGTGTAGTTGAATAGCTAAAAAAAAAAAAAAAAAGGCTTTAAAGTGAGACTAAAGAAACCTTTTATATTCTTTACTCATCTTTACTCACTGTTAAGGCAGACCCACCATAACACACAGAAATGTAATAATGATAGCATTAAGCCACAGCAGTACGATCAGACTCATTCAAATTCCTGAACAACTTTGCTTTAACAGGATAACTTAACTGTTACAAAACTACACTAACAAGACAAGCAGTTCAAGATGCTCTAAAGAGAAGTAAGTATTTACATGAGTCAGAATAGAAGTTGCATTTCCACTAAGTAGAAATTGCATTTCTGTGTAGGTTGGAAATGACTTACAGTACAGATTTCTCACCATCAGTGCTTAGGACGAACCTACCAGGTGTAATCAGGAAGAGGATTATCATCATCTGTGAAGCATCTGGCACTGGTTCTTGCTGGTGACAGAAGAACCCAGATCAGAAAGAAATTCAAATGTTTATGGGGACGTAGTACTTGAGCTCCGTCAAAAATAATAAAGTAAGCAGGGCCAGAGCATAGACCTGTGCCGGGTAAATGAACAACCACGCTGTATAACAGCCTGCACCAACTAATGCTGGGGTTTTGTTGCACCCATCAGCCCTATCCCACATGTGCAGGCTTGGTTTGGGGGACAGCATGAGCTGGGGGCAGTTCCCAGGAAACAGACCAGATAAGATCGTCCCTGGACAGAAGAAAAAGAATGTGATGATATTGAAATGATTACAATTCTGCCACTTGACAATGAGCTGGAAGATAGATCTCGGCGTGCTGTATTTACTATTATACATGTAGCCTTGGAGAGCAGCCTGGAAACAGAAAAGGTTTCCCAAAGTGGTGTAAAGAACCTTACTGAGAATCTGTGACAGGATGAGAACATATCTCTACCCATTCCCTCAGTGCCATCTCAATGTTGTATCTTTGGCTTAACCTGGCAAGCAGCTTGCTCTCTGGCTCACCACATCAAGAGCCCAGGCTAGGCATCCAATGGTTCACATGGAAAGGGCAGGTAAAAAGTCCCAAATCCCTACAAGCCTTGCCCCTGGATCCTAGTGTATGCCTGGGTAGGGATGCACAGCTGCCTTTTTTCCCCATCCAAGAACAGCATATCCCTCTTCAGCTTATGGCAGATCCCAGTCTGCAATCCAGGAGAGACAGGTATAAACCCCTTTTCCCTAAGGAACAGCATAATGTCAAAGTGATCTTTTTCCATGAATGACGGGGCCCCTCCAAATCCCAGCTTTCATGGTTGACAGTCTTGAATGTAGTTGGAAGCGCAGAGATACTGCAGGTCTTCATGTAAACTTCAAAAATAAAGCAGAAGGTGAAGCCAAAACGTGCTTTCGTGCCTCCACATCCCACTGTCTCCAATCTTTATCTCTTTCCTTGGACCTGAGACCTCCAGAACTCAAGCCAATAGAACCAATTTACTTAATCGTTGCTTTAAACCTCCCTCCACTATTTCCTGCCACTCGTGTATCCCTTGACTACACTTCACCTTCTGACCAACATTTAAGCCTTCTTTTTTCAAATTTGTACAAGCTCTTTCTGAATTTTCATAGCTGGACTCGGATTATATTTCCCTCAAATAAAAGGCTGCAGCAATCCGTTCCTCTTTACATTTTCAATACTGTTTGGATTCAAGCCTACACTGAGTCACACGCTTCATGTAAAAGACAGAGCTTTGCAAAACTTTTGAGTTTTCCATTCATTCATTCATTTTGACCATCCAGTCAGCACTTTCATACCTAGAAAATATTTTTTAAAGAAGAAATATTTTCAGTTTATTGTTATCTGACAAACTACTGTGTAATGAGTACCAGAACGAATAAAGCTGCGTGACAGACACCTTGATCAAAGGTAAAAGTTAATCTTTATGTCTCAGCAAACACTGGTGGAGTCTATAAAATCTAAAAGAAGATTCTTTGGAGCACAAGGAGAGAGTATTTCGAGAAATGGTTTTTTTAAATAATCCCAAATTTAAACAATAATATTGTTAAGAAAAGCATATGGCACATCACAGATGAACCAACATCTGCATGAGATAGATCCGTAAAGGAAGAGAGAAACATAACTGGAGAATAGCTTTAAAAGTTACGAACATTAAAACCAGCAGCAAAATTTGCAAAGCCACAACAGAGCTACAGCATGCCTTCCTTCATTGCTTATGCGTGACTCCAACTTTAGTGGGCTTAATAAATCATTCTGAACTTTGTATTCATACTGGATTTTTAAAAAGATATATCAAACAGATAGTTCTTTAACTTCTGTATTTATAATTAATTTTGCTTTAACCAACCAAAATGTATCCTTTAAATATACACTTAAACATGTAACTATCAGAGTAGGAACTGCTATTTTTAATTTTAAATTTGCCCCACAACCATATTAATCCATTCCTATTGCACAAGGGAAAAAGACAGTACTGCCCATAAATGTACCTTGCATTTTCAGATTCAGTTTGATTTCACTGTTCATAGACAATCATTAGGTGTGATACAAGAGCTTAATATGGTTTTTCTTAACACTTTCCTTATAGAAAGCTATTCCACAGCTACTGGGGTAGCACAGAATATCTTTGTGTGTTACGCTTTTTCTCATGGTTCATGATAAGAAATTAACTTTTGACTCTAAACTTGGTTTCTGTTCTCCAAAGGATAAAGTACAAAGCGCCAAATCTGAAGTGGGTTTGCTTGGGTGGTTTGGGATTTCAGTAACAATTGCTTTAAGCATGGATATGGGGCGTTTCATACAGTTCCTGTTACATTATTCAGGCTTGAATTTATTATCGAAAAAGTGAATTTGTAACTTGTAAACAAAAGAGAAAAAATTTATTTACTAAGTCAGATTTCCCAAGAGCTTGGACTGGCGGCTTCTTGGCAACAGCAAGAGCTTTGCCTTCTGTGTTACTCTGACTTTGGCAAAAGAGATGAGTTGTGTGCTTTTACAGTATGAAGATATATTCATTTGATGTTGAGTTTTAGCTGCAACCTATCAGATTTAACAACAGAGGCAACTTCGAATTCCAGGAGTAAATCCTTACTTAGTGCAAGCAAGGAGGGAGGGAAGTGCAGATCTCAGCATTACAGACTGGCAACAACATGGAGAATCTGTCATCTTACTAAATACATTTAATAAGCATATTTTTGAGTCAGCTATTCTTAGATTGATTTTTTTTGGATGCACCACATTTAAAGGTGTTAGCCCTCAGAGCACAAAAATTCAAGAGTAAGAAGTTGTAAATTATGGAAGACATCTCCCTTCAACAGAAGGCAAACAGGAGAATTTATCACAGAGCCAGAGCACAATAAAGCCCAGACTTTCAAAGATAAGCTGAAAAGGCCTTTCGGTTGGGAACTAACCACATAGTTAAATAATGACATGCCAAGTTTTAAAAGCTGTTTTATCTAGGGCTTTACAGAGCGGTTGTACTAAAGGTCCAGTAAAAAGTATAAGGGGCATATGTACAGTGGCCCTTCCTCATTTACTCCCAGCCTTTGCTGGATGCATTGTCCCAGCGACGCATCCTTGACAACATGCTGATGATCCCTGCAGCGCTAAAGTAATCATTTCAGCCAGCTGCATCCCAGACACCCTTGCTCCATCCTTTTATCCTGTGGGAAAGCACACATGGGGCTCTCTTAGATCCTTCTGACTTCCATTATTTTCCAAGGGCCTATGGTGGAAACATAGCCCTTTTTTCCAGAGGAGAGATGAAAAAAGCAAAGGATGATTCATGACACACACCTTAGTTACAATTTTAGAAAACAAATCAGATCAGGCTAACATGATTTTTAACACTGGAGATACTTTTAGGCTGACCTCATGGTCAAGATATCCCAGATCAACTTAGAAGGATTATAAATTTAAATTAGGTTCTTTTAAATGATAGTTATTATTCTCAGCAAGCTACACATACCATTAGGCAGTCTTTATTTCCAGTGCAACTTCGGAGCTTGAGACCACCATACAGATAAATGCTGGATGAACACAAAGATAGATTAAGAACCTGTAAGTAACATCTTCTCTTTCTGCACTCTTGGCTGATCAAGAATGGCACCCTGTCCATCTCTGGGGTGCCAGAAGCACTGGACACAGAGTTAGTGTTATTTTTCTAAAAAACTGATTCTTTTCTTAGGTCTCTACACTGGCACTGGCAATGATGTACAAGGCAAAAAGGTCAGTTGCTTCTCCACAAGCTCCACTGAACATGCTCTCTGGAAAGCAAGAAGAGCTTATTTCTATGGATGAGCCAAGCAAACAAAGATCTGGAGGTACTGACAGCGTGCTGGAAGAGCTCTGGTTTTAGAATGGCTGCTGCTAACAGGAAGGCTCAGTGATTAGGCATCTCCATCCGTAGGTTCCCGCAATGCCCCAACATACCACGAAGTTATGAAAGGCTGTGACACATTGCAAGCCTAACTGAAGGGGAAAACAGATCACTAGGCCTTTAAAAAGTCTTCACTTTTGTCTGTCATTTAGAACTGGTTCTACAAAGAGGTAGAATATGTAATTTTACCAGGCTCTTTTAGCCCCCTGAGAGTCCCTCAGGCATAAAAAGGAAGATACTTAGTTTTCCCTTAGATACCTCAGAGTTCAGAAACAATACAGGTTATTCATCAGTGTCAAGTATTGAGCTTCTTCCTTTTCACAGTAGTTTTCAAATAATAAATATTCATTTATTGACCTAGAAAATCTGACTTTTTGCAGACTTTCTCACTCATGGCAACAAAATTAAATACTGCATTTTTATCTGGATATTCTCCACCATCAAATACCCATCCTCCTTTAAAAATGCTATGGGTAACAATAGTAATAATACAAAAGTAGTCCCCAAAATAATCCAAATCCTTGTGTAACCTTCAACAAATCAAGGCAGAAGGGTTATTGTGGGAAATGAATTAGACCATGAGGGACCAAGAACAGGATGATGGGATAAACTTTCCTTGAGCAAATGCCCCCCATGATTATTGAGTCACAAGGGTTTCATACTTATTCATAAATTATATCTGGAAAAAACAAAGCTTCATAGAGAATGTAGTCATCCAGGTAAGCGGAGTAGATAGAAACCAGACACTTCAATAATTTCTTTTCAAAACCAACTCAGACGAGTAGTAGTGAGAGATCAGCTCCAGCCTAATTCCCTTAAGTCTCCCCCACTTCCCTCAGAATGTGGAAATAAACAGCCTAAGACCTACAAAAACATCCACTAACCCTCCAGTCCTGTGGCCCATCTCTCTGCCTTCCCACAAAGCAGTGACTTGTTCCCTGAGCTTTGACTGTCACCACAGGGACAAGCCAGGATATGGGCCAGCTCAACAGAGCCATAGAGAGCTGGAGACCAGCACTGCTGCAACATCACTAGAGCAGGGACTGATGGCCCCAAGGGCTGAAATGGCGCCCCGGGCCACGGGCAGGGCGGTCCCAGGTAAGGATTACCAGGGCCATTGAGGCCTGTGGGTGTCTCCAGGGTCATGACACTCTTCCCAATACCTTTAGCTAGTATAACATAGATCTTGCCACTGCAGACGCAGCTGGTGTCAAATTCAGAGCCAGACTTTGGTGTAGGTCTTCCAAAGACCGACTGCCTTTCAAGATGAGATTGCCTAAGGGGTCTCAGGGCTGTATCCCCATCCACACAGCTCTCCCCAGCAAGAGATGGGGAGCAGCTGTGGATTTTTCTTCCCCATCCAACCCACCTGTGGCTGCATTCACTCCTGGCCTTTCCTTTCCCACTCTGGAAAACAGAGCCAGCACACAAATCCCCCTTCACTCCTCCCCGGTAGCCTGGGCTGGGGTTTGATGTGGCACACCAACCACAGGCACTGCTCAAAGACACGTAAATGTAAAAAAGTCCTGATCCTTGTAATACCTGTCTGCAGATTAACCCTCTCTGCTTCATCACCACAGCATTTGACATACTATATTAAGCACTTATTTTTCCCATAGCTTCCCACAAACCCAAGCAGGGGAACGGCAGTGACAGTAGCCATTTGCCATCTAATAGCACAGGGGGGTTTCCTGCAACCACAATTTACCTAAATGCCATCTGCTCTCCCACACAGTGAGGGACGTTTTTCTTGTGCAAGGAGTTATCCTGGACCTAGTTTATGTAACCCTCTGAGGCACGTTAAGCCCAAAGCCTAATTGTTTTCAAGATGAAGATATATTGTTTAGACAATCAGGGTCTAAAATTACGTGTTCTGAAATCTAGTTGTGGTTAATTACCGAAAAAGGAGTAAGAAATTTTTTTTTTTTATTTTTTGCTGCCTTTGCCTCTGTCTGAACTCCTACAGTTTGTTTTTGCTAGCTCTCTTGTTTATAGCCAATGTGGGTCTCACACTGGGTTGTCCCAAGATGCATTAATAATTTCAAAGTACTCTGTTCTTCAATGCATTCCTCACCCTTGCTAGAAAAGCATTATTAATCACCTAACAGTCCCATATGTCTCCAAACTGAGGAGCCTATCGCTTCCTCCAGAAGCATCTTCCCAAAGCCTCGCGGGTGAGCCTGCCCGTTCCCCCTGCGCCTTCCTCCGCTGACCTGAGTGTGTACAAATTGTGCTGACTTTTTAAAAAAAGAAATGACTGCAGGTGCCTAGCTCTTTGTTTATTCCGGCAAGGCTGAAAATAGCAACTGCGAACAAATATTTTGCCCTTCACAAGCCTTCTCACAGAGATGCAGCTGTTACCTCATCTAGTAAAAGTGCCAGCCCTAAGGGGAAAACAGGCACTTAATTAGGTTAGGATAAGCTTCAAAAAGGTGACTATCTAAAATTAATACCCATAATGCTCTGTGGGCACAGATCCTTAAACCGAATCCTCCCTTGTGCGGTAGGGAACAATTATTTCAAGCTTTTTGTTTCCCATACTTGTCTCTCATGGATTGATGGCTCTGTTTAATGATCAAAAGCACCATGTATGAGCAAAAAGTATGGCTCTGTTGAGGCGGACAGACCCGCGGGACATAACGTTAAGCTTCTGGGGAATATATCACCCTTTGGATTCCTGAATTTACAAACCTGCCACAGCAAAGTGCATCTACAGAGAGTCCACTGCAGGTTTTACAGTGAGACCAACGTGTTATGCAAAACTTTGAGATTTTTGTCTGCACCTTGTTAAAATCCACACAACAAATGGTGGAACCTGTGACACCTTTTCCCCAGTAAACTTTAGCACCCTGACACAAGAAGCTTCCTGTAATTAGGGACAGAGTAGTTAGTGCCAAATTTGAAAGGAACAAATCCAGGTCAGATTCAATTATTAATACATATTCCAAAAATATATTGGGCTTTGGACACATAGCCTCCAAAGTGAGATAAGAAATTTTATATTCTGAACCTCTACCATCCATACCAAAAAGAAAAAGTTGTTCAAGTACATTGCCATTTTCATGAAATAGCAATTAAAATAACACTAATACAGAACAGAATTTGTTTTGGAAATTGAGCCACATATGAGAGCCTCGCTGAGGAATTTCTATCTCATGGACCACTGCAACAGTGTCTATAGGAAAAGCTCCAACAGAGAGACTAAGCAAAAGGTCATACTGGAACATTTATAATGGCTTAGTCTGAAGGATCACAAAGCTCCAGGTACAACCCATTAATCCATTTTTGCAACACCCTATCATCCCTTTTTATAGATATCCAAGAAGAGAGACATAAATCATGGACCTTCTGACTTCATTTTTACATTACGTCTGCAATGAAGGCTTGAAAGCTTGCCTCAAAAGTTTATGAGGACAACCAGGGCAGTCTGTCAAGACTATGTTTCCCTGCTCACATATATGAAACTCTTTTTAAAATTATGGAGTACAATAGTCTGGTTAAGAGGCAAAAGGGATTAAGTCTGATTTAAAGCACTTGAGGCTAAACAATGTTTGATATTTAAACAGAAATACCTTCCTAGGATTTCACAAGGGGCATGTCAGTTATACCTGTAGTTTCACCTAAGCACATAGACACACACTCAGTAACTTATTGCAATTAAAAATAAATACACTGAGTCCTTGCATCAATCCTTGAAAAAGCAGATGTAAAGGAGACTACAACCAAGAAGTTCTGGGTTGGTAAGATATTATTTTTAACAGTTTTGACTATTAGTGCATAGATAGAGAGAAGATTAGAAAGCCAAGAACCTGCCTCAAATAAGAAAAGACACCTGAATGTTCTTCTCCCAGTTTTGACTGTCATCTTGTTTTTCTTCAAACTTGCAGACTTCTGTGCCCCAGTGTTCTGCAGGCAAACGCTTATTGTAATAAAGATGGAAATATTCCCTTGCCACTGCCCCACACAGTGTAAGGAAATAAAAGAAATTGCCTTCTTTTCTCTGGATAGATTCCAGCCTCTGTACATTTTGATAGTTAAAACAACAATAAACATTCAGATCCATCAATAAAATGAATCATTAAAATCCCACAGTTTCACCTCTCTCACCAGGAGAAGAAAATCAGCCTGAAAATAGGCATTGTTATGGAAGATCCCAGCGTAAGTATAGCTGCTTCTCATCCAGAGAATTTTTTGTATATGCCTTGGGCCATGGCTCTGCTTTCTCCATGAAAAGCATGGAATAGAAAATACGTGGACAAGCAGTAAGGATGTAGGGACACGTATTACAGAAGGGTAATGTGCATCACAACTATCCCTTTTGTAACACTACAGCTCATTCATTAGCAAGGAGGGCTGGAAGAAGCTGTGGCTCAGAGCTCCCTCAGGCCAAAAGCAACACCCGTGGGTTGCTCTACAAACTTAGCTTATGGTAGATGATAGCTCACGGACAGGAGCTGCCTAGCCTATTTTCTATTGCTGTTGTAGGTAGCAACCCACAAGCATTTCATTGGCTCCAGCTTATTCTCTTTACTTCATTTCACAATGCTGTGATTCATGACTGGATGGTATCCAGAGTTCCCACTTGTAAGGCAGTACAAAATAATGAGCAAGGGCTGTTTCAGGGGTCCTAATGTGACTGACTGCCAGGCACATTGAGCCCACCCTAACAGTTCTGTTTAAGAGCAACAACAAAGCTCCAAGCATGGTCCATGCTGAGCACGCAAGGGGAAATAACCCCACTGCTTCATGAAACTCATACAGCTGCAAAGGCTTCTGTGCCCAAGGAAAGACAGGTCCTGATATTATAACTCCTCAGAGAGCTAGGCAGGACACATCTGTTTCAAGGACATACCTTGAAGAAGTCACCCTGTCACGAAATTTGAGAAATTCCATAGCAAATAGTAAGTCAAAAGCACTTATATTTACTACTGCCAAGGGGAGGGAAGGTGGGAAATAAGTAAGGGGAGAGCCTTAAAATGTTATGCAAAAAAGTAATCACTGCTAGATCTTGTCTTTAAAACATACATTGCTGAGATCAACTGACAACCTCAGTCACAAACCTTACTGAGCTGTTTCCCAAAACCATATCAAGTTTCAGACTTCACAGTGAGACCAGCTGAACTTTGCCTGATTCCTAGTTTTTGGCACAACTATTGGAAAGCTTTAGTTATCAGATGCCAAAAAATTATTCTTTCAAGATAAAAGGTAACATGGATCATAGTCATTCATGTTGCAAAAGTACAGAAGTGGCTGGAGTTACACTGGGGAGTAGTCTGACCTACCATCTTCCAGCCTTAAATTAATTACATGAGGAAATGTACCATTTTTATATTTTACTTTTACAGGTCATTAAATACCAATGTAATTGCTGTGCTGTTTCATTTCTAGAACATGAATTCTAATTAATAGCATTGCAGTAAGTTAATTTAATATGGTAATAGCTTCAGAATAGCTTAATTGTTGTCATTATAGAGCACCTGCAGATGTTCATCCAATCAGCTCATTCATTATCTGACCATTCTCATGTATCCATACACAGAGAAAACTTTGCCTGCAGGAAGGGTTATGAAATGTTTCCAGTGTTACTACTGGAAAAAGCTTTGCCTTTTCTAAGGGCGAAAGGTCTAAGGGGAAGGGGGTGGTTGTAGCTATATATGAGAATTTTTTTTGACATCACTGACATTTTAGGAAATGGAACTATCTCTCAATGTCTGTAACCAGAACGTGCTGTCCTGTGCTGCCTTCCACCTGCACAGCTATTATACTATGCCCACAAGCTTTGTATAAGTCAACACTGGGCCATTTCTGCATCATTTCAAGCAAATTCTCATGAGGACATGATTGGGAATAACCAGATGGCACTATTCTTGCTCCGCTTAATGGTGCTTATCTAGATGAAAAAAACATGTTGTTTCTGGAGACCTAGAAGGGGGGAAATTGACAAACATACTTTATAATTTCAATCCCTCTCATCAAGAAACCTTTTTTTTTTTAAGGTGTTACAGCAGTGTCAGAATATTTGAACAACTGGCCTGCAATTTTTTCAGTCTTTGCCTTCCTAAAGACTGGCATTTTCTTTATGACTTGTATACCTCCAAGTGCACCCTTGGAACCTAAAAAGACAATAAAAATGAAGGACATAAGTTTCATGGAAGTAAAATACTATATCCAATATGAAGGTAAGGAAACAGAGGAAAACAGAGTGAAGTGACTTTCCACAGTCATTTTAGTTAAGAAATAACAAAAGGAACAACCTGGAATCAAAGAAAAATTGAGGTGGGTCTGGAGCTTGCCTCGTCCAATTCCCCGCTCCCTGCAGGGACACCTTCAAAGTGATAGCAGGTTGCTTAGGGCTTTGTCCAGTCAAACTTTGTATACCTCCAAGGATGGAGACTCTCCACCTTCCCTGGGCAATGTGTCCCTGTGCTGCATCCTTCTGGCTGTGACATTTTTGTCCCTGTACCAAGCTGGTGTTTGTCTCATTGCAGCGTGTGACTGATGCTGTGCTGTCGCTGTGCACCTCTGGAAAGAGCCTGGGTCCATCTCCTCAGCCCTCCTAGCTGGAGGCAGCAATCAGATCTCCCTGAGTTTCCTCCAGGCTGAACAGACCAAGTTCGTCCATCTCACCATTGCGCTGAAACTGTTTCCATTCAGAAGCGAGTGTGCTTTTATTCTTGGCGAGAGCCAGATTTGCTTGTCCTTGTTTCCATGTCAGGGTTGGTAGCTTTTCAGGACTGGCATGCAAGACTGTACTTTGCCTTCCTAAATTAGAGACTCTGCGTGCTGGTAGGAAGCCAGCAGGAGATGCTTCCTCTTCGTCGGGTAAGACAGTGCCAATTAGCCTACAAGTCGTACCAGGCCTCTGTGTGAACGAGTAGCTCCTGGCAAGTGTAGGTCCTGGGGCTCCTCTTGTTCCCAAATGCTATCTTTCCCAAAATGCTGCAGGCCCCAACTCTTTGCTTGGAAATCTGCCTGCAGTTAGTGCTGCCTGAGCTGCCTCATAACGACTCAAATAGATGTAACCTTGTTTCCAAAGCGTGCTGCAGTTATGTAAAGCATGAAAGGACTGTTCATCTCTTTATGAAAGGCAATGGGTGTTCTTTACAATTTATTCAGGTTCTTACTCTGCAAGTTAAAACTTACAACATTAATAGAGGCTCTACACTGACAGCCTTTAAAAAAGAAGGACAGATGACCTTTGTGGTCGTGTGCTGTAAGTTTCTGTAGCACAAGAAACATTATAGCATCATTTTTAGGAGAAAAGAGACAGATTTCTGGCAAAGGAGCAAGACTGGGTAAAAGAAGCTGAATTTGCCTTGCAACCTTCTCTCCTCAGTAGCAGAGATCTGATTTTGCTCTTAGATTTGTTCAAATACAGTAAAGTAACAGAAGAATTCAGCAAAGGGCAGACCCTTAATTCACAGCTAGGTAAATGTGCCCTTCATCCTTATCTATATATTTGACATGCACATTCACTAAGTCCAGGGACCGTTGTGCAGCAGAACTATAAAAGAACATTCATTCTGATTTAGTTTTGTAATTAATCTGAGGTCCTTGGATCTAATTCAAGGCCATCTCAGTCTCTCAGATTTTAGAACAGTTGTTCCTATTTTATAGCAGCATGTGTTAAAGAAAATATTGGCCTCTTTTCCTGGAGCTGGACTTGTGCAACACTTACATGTAAAAATAATCCCACTGAGACCCCCATAGCTGCTTTGATTGCAAAAAGCTAAATGTTCCTATCTACTATGAAGCGAGGAAAGGAGCAAAGGGTTCTGCAAACTGGAAGAAAGGACAAGATGAAAGCACCGATGAGATGGGAGAGAGCTTTGCCCCGTATTCCTGGTGAGTTTGCAGAATCTCTTCCACATTAACATTGCAAAGTTTGGTGTCTGCAAGGTTCAGAGGAGCCAGCGAGCAGTCCCTGGAAAGGGCATAACCCTTAACATTTTCCAGTCAAAGTTAACGCTGCTTCCAGCAATGTTAGCGTCACCTCAGTGCAGCTGCAATTGCCCATTGCAGCACAGAGCAGCAGCAAAGCAGCTCTGGCAGGAGGGGTTTTTAAGGACTGGGCTACCACTTCTTGGGATAGTGACCAACAGCAAACCAGTGCTGCTGCCACAATGGAAATACTGCCCTACTGAGTGTAGCTGGAACAGCCTCTGCCAGGCTACATGACTGTGGGGAGATGAAGGTGAAGTCTCCTGAGCAATAGCCCACCCAGCCTTTCATTTCTTGCTGCAGGGAAGTCTCAGATTTGCAGCGTGCACAGGCTATTTGTGGAAGGCTCTCCGTATCTCTCATGCTATCACAAACCTCTTTCCTCTTCAGGAGGGTGCTTCATGTCAGTTTGCAGAGCATTTCAGAGAGTTTCTCCTTTCTACCAAAGGAGAAAGGTAGGAGGCATTTCCCAAGATGAGCAGGAGCTAGCACAGAAGAAGAGAATCACCCCTCACAGGTGCTGAAGTCTGACCAGCTTTTGGCTAGGAAAAAAATGAGAGAGATGTGCTTTCTTTGCCTCCTTTTGCTCTCAGGAAGATCTTGAAAGATCTAACTTCAACGAGACTGGGAAACTGAAGAAAAGAGAGAAGGGGGGTAGAAGAAAGATGACCCCAAACTGACTGTTCACTCTCTCCTCTGTGATTCATTCCAACTCACCCACCTAACCTGCAGACAACTCCTTCCAGGAGCCGGGGGGGGGAAAATCCCTTTAAGGGACATTTTTCTCTGAATTGAAAATGCTCAGTCATCTGCAGTTTCCTCCCTCACTCTGTGAGAGATTGCAGTCCAGAATGGAATCAGGAGGCCTGTCATGGCAGGGACGGTGAATAGGCTAAGTTATCTGCTACTGAAACAAAGGGTGTCTAAAAATGAAGAAAAAAAAAAACACGAAAAAAAAAAAAACCAACCTAAAGAGAGATTCTGCCAGATCAGACATGAACACAAGACTCATTACTTCTGAGAAAAGTTACCTGCATTCCATCTGCTATCTCAGTAATGTCTGAACTATGTCAAAGGGAAAGAAGGAGTGTTAGCATACAAACAAGAAAAGGAGTAAGAACAAAATGATGAAGCTTGGTGAGAGAGAAATCAGAAACTCAGAGACTTTCATGCCAACACACAGTAGTGACAGTCTGTCGCAATCGCCCTGTTTGACATTAGTCCCTAGGTGTGGTCTGTCCTCTGTACATTCACCGCTAGCCAGCTGGCCATAAAAGGTGTCAGGCTGACAGCCAGACAGACAAACCTCCACTGTAGTGGCCTTTGGGGAGGTGGCTGGAGCTGGACGGAAATGCATGGAAGTGGAACTGCTTTTCCTTTTATTTCATTAAAAAACTGAAACAGAAGGTGTTTCCCTTCCTCTCCCTTTCCTGAATCTGGGAGGAGAGAAAGTTAAAATAAAACCTGGTTCAAAAGGATAACAAATTTTCAGCTCCAGTGAATTATCACTATCATAAATGTCATTATTTTTACTTAATGATGCATCTCAAAGAAACTAAGTGTGCACATTACTTTCTGTTAGTGCACATTAGTGCATGTTAGAAAGCAGAGAACAATCTTATCAGTCTTCCTTAAATTTAGAAGTTTTATATTTAGAAAACCCTGCAATACTCTGAGTTTATACATGCAAGCTGTAATATTTATTGTACCATGCTGTATTTTGCTCCATCTTAACACAGTTCTGCAACAGTCATCAAAGAGTCTATTCAGAGATCTTCCCAGTTACAAATTTTCCAAAGGAAATTTGTTTTCCAGGGAAATTTAAAAAATATATTATATTCCAAACTGTTAGAGGACTTTTTTTCTTTGAACTGATTTCACTCTTTGTTCTCTAGCAGGCAGCCCACTTGCAAAGAGTATTTCCAAGACTCGTTATTCACATGCGAGATCCCAGCAACACTGCAGAACCCACCACTGAAGATGTGTGATACTGAATCAGTTCCCCAGCAGACTGACCTAACCTCCATAAACGTGTCGTTAAAAGCTAACTACTTCCATCCCCCATCTGCACATAGAGGGAACGTTAATCTTGAAGGCTCTCCATTTTATTCTCTGGGAATATTTGAGCGATTCCAATTTGCAGCAACACTTAAGTGACTATGGAAAGATGTGAACATAGCTTAAGTAATTGCTCGAGTGCTAAGACTATTTTCTTCTCATTCTGCAGCCAATTCTCAGACCCCTTTAGCCGATGAAAATACGGTTGTCCCTTGGGATTTAGAATTACACTACGTGCCGCAGATTCAGCTAAAAACGCCTTAGCTGCTGGACTACAATGTCATACAAAGCACATGTTGATTCCCTGAACCACTGCTCAACCCTCAGACAGCCATTTCTTTTTCTAACCATGATAGCTGACTGTGGGTAGTGAGTGATTCTAGTGGAGAGTAGCAAACATTGTGTCATGGTAGTGAGAAAAGCTAAATCTGTTCATCCCATGGCTGAATTTGTCCTTTTCTGCTATCAGCCAAGGGTGACAGAAGAAACATTGTGTTAACCTGATGTAATTAAAAGATAGACCTGGGGGGAGACAGTACAAGCGACAGCTGTCAAAACATAGTTCAGGCACAATATTTAAGCGTCTCTTATCAGTGTTTATTCATGCAAAGGTTGTACTAATAGAGAAGAGCTTGTGTACAGCTGCACATGCATGTCTGTACTTGGGAAGACAAGCAGCCCTCGCAGGCTTCTCACGGAGCTGTGCGATACTTTGGTGCTGGTTGTTAACACACCAGCTCAGTACTTTGTATCTAAGCCTACCTCTAGACAGTGTTTTACTTTTGCAGTGTTATGCATCACAGTAGTGGAGGCCAGAGATTCCTTGTTCGGCAGTCATTTCTCCATCCCAGTGATACCCAATGGGCTTAACTCAGCAGAAATTGTCCCTTTGGATACCTTCAGCTTAGGCCATTTCTAGCTTGATAGTGCTTCCTCTGTAGTTAAATACAAGTACTGCAAATGAAGAATGTTTGGCTAGATTTTACTCTCTGTAGCAGGGATGATCAGGGAAAACACTGCCCTGTCTTACAATGGTAGCTTGGCTAGTTCCTTGTCAGCCTTCAATTGTCAGGATTCATCCCAGTTTCTTCAAGCACAGTTTCATAGAATCATAGAA
>VYZM01017845.1:12335-25001 GCA_013398915.1 Dromas ardeola | reverse complement strand
AAGCACCACCACCCACACTTTCAGGAGAAAGTAGAGAACTTGTATTTTATTCTTTCTGTAGTAAATACTTGAACCAACTTTATTTATATATTATGTATATTTTTTGGCTTTTTTTTTAGTATAGAGGGCTATAGAGGATAGACACAAGAGCATCTGACAGATTGTTGCAAGTGCTTATATTGTTATTGAGCAATTTAACTCCCTTTTTGTCTTTTATCTAGCTAACTAGAATGCCTCGTGACTCTTGGGCTTAATTCCACTAACTATATGACTGTCAAGTGTTTGTAGATTTTACATTAAAATCAGATTAACTCATATGTATAGTATAGGATATGGCCTTTAACTTTTATGCATTCGATTTTATAAGCCTTGCTTAACTCTGATAATTTTCTTGTGTGCTATCTTGATAGAAGTTCATCATTCTTACCATATGAAATCTATACTTATTTTTAGTTTTAAGCTAACAGAAAGATTAGATTTAGTTAATTTGCTTGGCAAATCGGTAGAGCACAGAGTGATGAGGTGAAGAACATGATCAAATAAAGATGGATCTTGGAAAGCTTATCTCCTTTTCTCCCTGCACGCACAACATGGGTCTCTGTCAAGAAGCCTCTCTTGAGGAAATGAAAGAATTGTTGGGAGTAAAGGCAGGTACCAAGGTAACAGACAACCACCAATCTAAACGTCATTTTCTAAGACCACAATGCAATGTGATAAGGAACACGGAGGAATAAAGAACACGTTGGGAACAGTGAACTCTCAGACAGAAATCTGTGGGAACTGTGAAGAGATGTGTAGGTCTCTCTCTTCATTTACAGTAGATCATTTGTCTTCTAACTTTTTTATTGTCTTTGCTGACCACAAACACCACTGGCTTTGGATTCCGTGTATTAAAAAGGTTGCACTAGTCAAGGTTAAGACAAGGTGGGAAGAAGAATTTTTCAGAATTACAGCATCTGAAATAAAGCTTATTTCTCTGTAGAGAAATGGAAGATTTAAGCTTCCCATAATTACAGTCATTCAATGTTTACACACATTTAAAAACTAAACTGAATTAGAATTTCAGTTTCTGTTCATCAGTGTTGTATAACTGGAGTTCTTAAGAAATGATGGAAGGGGAGAAAAGCTGCTTCTCCCATTACCACGATCCCCAAATTGATCTGCACCTAGCACAGTTAATATCAGCAAATTGGACTACCCAATTCACGTAAGGAAAGACCAGGTTAGAAAATACATAAATTTTTTCGAGGTGGGACCTAATGAAGTTCATTGGTAAAATGTAAAGAATTGTCAAAGTTCCACAAAGTCAAAAAGGCCAAAGCAATGCCTGTTTTAAGGAGAGAAGGTGAAGACATCTATGGGATAACATCAGTGCTCAGAAAAATACCAGAAAAAATAATGTAATCGTTTCCTTTCTTTGCTTATGGGTATTCAACTGGGATACAGTCAAAAGACTCTGAAATAAAACAGGAGACATTCTCCACTGATAAAGTCTGTTAGCATGCCAAAAGAGGAACATAGACTGGTTTGACAGTTTTCTTTTTGTCATATTGATTGTTGAATCCTTATGTTCTAAATAAGATGTCATTGAGTCAAGGTTGGACCTGAGTGAAGTACCAGGCTTTATCCCAGTGTTGGGCCTGGTAATAATCTAGTAGTAATACTAATTAGTTGATACGTACACTGAGCAATGGGTTTCTTTATCGCAGTCATAATGTCAAATTTGGAAAAAAGTGGAAGGAATAATTCATGCACATTAGATAATAGGATTAGAAATCAAGAAGATTTAGGTTGGTCATCTGGAATAAACTACATGGAATTCAGTGAAGACATGCCGAATATCATACTAGTAGGAATAATTACTTGAGCAAATAAAATAGTGTAGCAGGTCTCCAGAAGAACATACGGGGTTATAAAGTATCTTGAACATAAAATATATTAACAGTGTTGTGTGATTAATGCTTCCAAAAAGCATAATTTAAAAAGCATGGAGGTGATAAACTGGAATTTAATATGGAAGACATGCAAAGTACTTTGTTCTGCTCAGGGACGAGGCTGTCTGGTTTTTGATACCATCCTTCAAGACAGCTCTGGATCAGTTAGAGAAGGTTGTGAAGGTGGGTGTACATCATACTGGGATGTATGGCCTGTGATGGAAGAATTGAAGTCCTTAGACAAATCTAAGCAGAGTCTTGAATCACATTAAAAACTGACATACAGAGGGTAGTAACTCTGTTGTCTGCTGTAGGTGGGACAGCAGTAATGGGCTACAGTAAACTGTAGCGGTAGAAATACAGGCTGGAAATAAGGAGATATTTTTTTTATGATTAGCAGGAGAAGTTGCCTTGCAGACACAGGTTGGGAGTATTGTAGAATCTCCATCATTGAAAATTTCTAAGGACAAGTTAGGTAAATATCTGTCAGAGACGGTTTAGATGTAGTTCATCTTGCCTTGGGGCAAGAAGATAGACTACCTGACCTCTTGAGGTCCTTTTCATCCCTATCTTCTGTGATTCTTTAATACACATTAGTCACAGTGTATTAAATCCAATACTAAGTATGAATGTTACCAATTATTTCACTGCTCTCAAAACGCTTATGCTTTTACAGAAACCCAACGGGCTTGTACTGTATTTTTTACAAATATTGTGATGAAATTCTGAAGGAAGCACTACTTTCTCAAGGAACAAAAAGAAGCTCACAATCCTGTCAGGATGATTTCATTAAAGAAAGTTTATAAAAGAGGGAGGGCAAGGATATTATTTTGTTGGCAGTACTGCTTGGAAAACCAATATAATGCTTCTGGCTTCTAAAGCTAACTTCAGTGTATCATAGAACAGTAAAAATTTCTTTTCTTTTGATTGACTAGACAGAGATTTGAAAGAAAGCAATATGATAGTCACAGCTAACCCTTCCAATAGAAGTCAACAATTTGTATTAGACCTTATTTTTGGTTGCCTGGAGGTTCCACTGGGAGCTTGAGCTAACCTCTGTTACTCTGTGTTACAGTGAACGAGGAGCATGGACACGGCTGGTTGGCATGTCTCCACTTAGACAACGTAATTTCTTAAACATAAGGTTCTCAGACTATGATCTTAGATGCATAGCCAAAAACCCACCTGATTGCATGATGCTAATTACCTATATAGCACTGCAAAATCTCTGTAATCTATGAGGCTGACAGTACCTCAAAAAAATGCGGATAGCCTGGAAGGAACTAAAAAAAAAGTTACAAAAATGCCTTGAAATTTGGAAAATCTCTAAAAATATGATTTTTTCAATTTGATTTATCAAAAGAAAATTGATAGAAAATGTGTTACCACTGAAAGCTGACAAATCCTTCAAAAATAAGGAAGCATTTTTAAGAAAGGGGACAGTTCATTATTGAAATTTACATTAATTTACATTAATAGGCTAGGTATTATGGGGTGTTTGTGAAAGATTTCATGACTTTTTAAAGGGTATACTTTGCAAGATATGTATCAGTAAAGACATTTCTGAATGAAATTTTCTCTTTACTTATGTAGGAGTGGAGACCAAAATCAGTGGTGTGTTAGTTTTTTGTGGTTTATTTTTTTAAATCTAAGAATGTTTTGCTTTTGTCACTAATACAGAGGTTGAGGAGGAAGTGGAAACTATAATATTCCATAAGTAAATGGTACTGTTGATGAATGATACCTCTTTATAGTATTAGAAGTCGCAAAAAAATTAGGAATTAGCAAAAAAAAAAGAAAAAAAAAACTTTTCCCTCTGCTCAAAATGTTTCCACATTATTTTAGCTGGCATGGTACATCCTAGGTATTTCTAATGTAGCAGAGCACAGCGTGGGTTAAGTTCAGGCTGAAATAAATTGTTATAGTGCTATAACTACAGCCGTTTAAGAGGCACCTTAAATTATGTAGTCATTGTGGAAAGTGTACCTGATGCAACGTACACATTCTGCATTGAGGTCGTAAGCTGTGTGTTCTGCAATGACAAGCTACTAATTGTAAAGAAAGATTTTAGAAGCTCAGTGTATTTTTTTGTTGCACTTTTTTGGTTAAATTATCATAAGTACTGGTGGGAGGGAGGCGTCCCCTAAGGGTTGTCCTTTTGGGGTGTTTTTTTTCTGTTTTCCTTCTAGAGACCTGCTACTTTTGTATGTAGTTAATGTTCCTCAAAGAACATATTTAACCTGTAACTTGTTAGGTGCACCTAGAGTTCACCCTGTTGACCAGCCTTACTTTTCCCTTTCTTTTTCAATTAGAGGGTGACTAGCTTTGGAGGCCTTAGGTTTCATTTTTCCTCCTTGAAATTAGAAGCGCTTCTCTTCCCCCACCCTTGTTTTCGTTGAGAAGGGCTGAGAAACAAGAAGAACAATCCTTTGCTCTCTTTTTCTTTCGCGACTCAGGGATGTACTGACGAAGAACAGATTATGCAGTTAAAGCAGAAAATGTACAAGCAAAGTAATGTACCCCATTTTCCTGTACATCTTATACTCTTTTAACAGAAACAGTGAGTACAGTGAACATATATTTTACAATCCTTTGAAAAGCAATGCTGCATCTATTAATGAACAAGGTCCTTTATCATAATGTTTTGTGGCGTAAGAACCATGTACTTGTAAAAATGACCAAATCATCTTGGTGCTTCTAATTCTCTAGCATCACATTAAGAAACCTATTTTATTTAAACTGCTCTTCAGTGCGTGAACTGTCTCTGTAATTGTAGCTAATTTCTCTTGCAAGATAATTACAGTGCTTCCCTTGCAGGATCAGAGATGTAGGGGCTTTATTTGGCCCAGAAACTCTTGACCCTTTTTAGAAGTCACGTATATCTATATGTATCTCCCTCTCTTCCTATCCACACAAGCGTTTGGCTTCTTCATGGACTTGCAAAGAAAGGAGATTCTTTGAGCGATTAGGCAGAACTAAGTTGTTGATTGGCCTTTTACTGTGCAATTAAAGATCAGATTAGGAGGTTATATATATCGTTTTTTCACCTTAAAGTTTGTGTCAGTCTTTCTTTTCTTTCCTGTGTTTTTGCACGCGTGTGTGTATATCTGTTCATTGATGGGGGGAGATGCGGAGTACTGTGTCTGCTCTCCCTTCTCTAGTTCTGGTGCCTGGTGGCTGAATTCAATTACAGGGTGCCCTTTTGGATAATCACTCAAGATGGGTGGAAGTTCATTGCCCCATGATAAACATGGTTGGGAAGTCTGTTCTCCTAAAGGAAGTGGTGAATGGGACTGGGTGTTTGGTGCCAAAAGAAAGCATAAACCTTCTCTTTGTTATCTCATTATTTTTTATGTTAGGGAAGGGCAGTTATGTCCTGGCCCTAATGCTGGGACCAGGTTGACGGGGTTGTGCAGCTGACAGCAACTCTTTTCCAGTGGTTGTTGCTAGGATATTCTGGTGTCCTTTTTGTTGCATTGCTAAAGCTGGTACCTAACAGGAAGGCAGAAATAAATATCCTCTGTGGTAACTCTGGGCATCGCAGAAAAGGCTGACTTTCTACCCATTTACTGTACTTCTATCCTTGTTTTTTGGTTGCAATTACCAAAAGAGAAAACTTGATAATCAAGGGAAGTTTTTCAATAATGCTTATAAGCTTTACCGTAAGAATGTATATGCTTTTGAAAAAAGAAAAAAATAATCTAAAGTCTAGATTTACCGATAAATTTAGATAAAACAGATTTAACTGTCTTGCCTAATGGGGTCTCCCTATACATAATAAGGCTATTTGTCATACCCTTGATAACCTAACCTTTGTTAACTGCTTAGAAACTATCAACAGAGAAGTCAGATGCTCCGTTGTAACCGGGATACCTTCTTGCCAGCTCCTGCTTTATCCATTACTAAATTGCTAAACAAAAAAAAGAGTAAAGAAGGTATTGTTTAAACTCATTATCAGAATTAAATGGTGTTTAGTAACAAAGGCAAAAAAAGACTAGAAATTATAAAATTAAAAATATCTTATTTCCTTCCTTAAATATTATGACAAACATTGCCAGAAGGGTAATGCAACTTGTTTTTATCAATAGTGTTTCAACAATATTTTTCATGTCGTTATTTACATAGCATGGCTCAAATTCAAGTAAACTATTAATATTTTAGACGGAAGTAGAAAGCACCTATTTTTACATTTAAAAAAGAATCTATGTTCATTACATTATTTGCTTTAATTCTTTCTTTGCTACAGATCCTTTTCTGATGGATTGTTTGTTTTAATTTGGGAACCCTTTAATTCTGCTGATGCTTTAGATATTTTATTCTTTTATCCACTAACTTTTAAAAGCAAGTTAGTAACAAATCAGGAATTGGCAAGTATTGTGATATTCTCTGACTTCCCTATAGATAGCATGATAAGACTCATAAGCAAAATAAGTGATAGATACACAAACTTGAAAATGCTACTTTGTGGTGACAAAGACCACAGGCGTCTTTTTGTATTACACCTACTGTAATGTGGCTACAGCTATAAGACAGTTGCAAACTCCTTCCTAATGTAGGTGAGGAGCAGTTTCCATCTCTTCCAAAAGGATAATGGAATATCCAAACGGCTACACAAACGCTTCTGGTTATTGTGAAGCGCTGCAGATTCTCTCCAGCTCTGGCAGAACTGGGAAGAAATCACAGCGCTGTGTAAGGAACAAGTATTGTGTGTGTTGCCATTATGTGAAGACGTGGAGAGAGATGGCATTTTGGCTGGGGTGGAGGCTAAAGCCCTCTTCCCCTCCACCGACCCTGTAAACGGGCCCCTGCAAGACAGTATAGGTCTAACATTTAACAGCCATTCCTTTTGCAACTAAACGCTAGGAAAGTAACTGACTCCATAAGCGAAAATTTACTCTTTTCTGTTTGAGATGCTCTTTTTTGTATAGCAAGGCAGACTTTACACATTAAATGTCATGTTGAGATTATGTATTGCCAGTTATTTTCAGCTGTGAAATTCATAGAGAGTATTAAATTATTAAGGTACATCAGTTTAACCAGTAGCTTTCTAGGATAATAAGTCTGAGAATAAATAAAAGGAGCTTAATTTCCCTTTTCTTTCTTTCTGAGAAGGGTCATCTCTTAATGTTTTCTGACACTGAGTATTTTAAAACTGGAAATCATTATGACTTTTTTGATTGTAGATGTTTATAACTTAAATGGATCATTTGGGGGGTTGGTTTTGCGTTGATACTGTTTTCTTGAAGGAAGTGTATAATTCTGAGTAAAAGCAATGGTATAAAAGAGAGGTGTTTGCAACTCTTAAGTGCCTCTCAGAAAAGTTGTCTTCTCTCCTGTGCAAAAGCATGAAAGCAAGTTTATTTGGGTTTATTTAGGTATTCATTAGTAAAATACATTTGGATAATATTTTTGGCTCTTACTAAAGTAACAGGAATAGTTTGACTTAATGTTTAGACCAGGTGATCTTTCGAAGTCCTTTCCAACCTGGGCTATTATCAGACCAGACATTTAAAATGATTGGAGCAAGTAAGAATATTTTTAGAGGTAAAATTTTCAGAATAACCAGTCATATTTCCCAAGAAGTACACAAGAAGTTTTGAATCCACAACCCTTGATGGTAATTAGTAAGACTAGAAGGAAATACTGAAGCTAGAAAAGACAGAAGGGCTTCAACTCTCAGCTGCAGTGAGGAACCTACATCAAGTCCGGACACACAAGCCGTTATGCTCTACGGGATTTCAGAAAACAGTATGTCTCTTTTAAAAGTGAACAACTGGCTTGCTTTTTTAAAGTAAAGATTAGGACTTTCTGTCCTTTGTAGGTGTTAGCCTGCGGACTGCAGAGCATGGCTGGGATGGATATCTGAAGTGCTTTGGATGTGCAGGAACTGAACCTTCTAAGACTTTGATGAGATGATTTGCTGAATTTTCAGTTGGCTTTAAGTCTGTTTAAGCCCATTTTTAGCCACTGGTTTGCTTTTTTTGCTTTTTTTTTTGTTGTTTAGATTTTATGTTATATTTTCTAACTAATACATAAAATAAATTCTACCTCTGAATTCTGCTGTCGTGCAAATAAAGCAGTAATAACACCTGCAGTATATTGATAGAAAATGGAACCGTAGCAAGTAGAATGTATGTTATGCGCTGGTGCGGTTATCAGAAAAAAATATAAATAAATAAATTAACTACATTAACTTTTTAATTGTGAAAATGTTGTCTCTTTCATTTTTTTGTTGGTTTTGATTGTTGAGGCAGTTGTATGTATGAAAGCTTTCAGTAATAGAAAGTCAGCTGTTCATCGGGGCATTGATTAGGTATATGTGCAATAACAGTCGGGTAGCTCTTCATCAGTTACAGAAGATTAGTACTGTGCTGTAATGGTTTCAACTTTAAATTGATACATTAAATTATTAATCTTCTAGATGTTAGTGAGCCTGACATAATCAAGTTGTCTTAATCTCTAGAGATTTTAGCTTTCACTAAATGTCTGAGCACTGAACTAGTTAACACGAAGCAATCACAACTTCTTATAATGTCAGCTTTGTTCAAAGACGTCTGGATTTTTTCTTCTATGACACTTTTTGCTATGTGACTGAAAGCTGCAACTGTTTATATTTATTTTTAATACAGCTGTTAGTGACATATAGCAGAGTATTAAAATGTGTTACTAAACTATTTCTTTTTACCAACAGTAATATGAACAGTGCTTACGCAAGGCTGCTTCACTCCATTCAGAGGATCATTTACCAGGAGGGGTTTGATGGCTCGGATCCCCAGGTACTGAAGACCCTCGTACTCTTCTATATCCTGTAACTGATGTTGTTTTCTGAATTTTCAAGGGTGGCGCAAGAAGGTCTTGGACAAAGTAACAAGGAACAAGCTGTTTCTAGGCATTGCTGAAGTAAACAAGCAAAGTAAATAGAGACTGTGGTTCATATTTTAATGTGCATTTGGAGTTTTTACCGGTTACAGATATGCGCACCATGCGAGAAAGAAATGTAAACCAACATTAGTAAATGCATATTCTGTGCAATTAGCTAATAAATGGATTGCTGAATATAACATAATTAAGCAAAACACATTTTCCCCTACAGTATTTTTTCAAACTATTGCTTTAGAGCAATAATATGTTCACGACTCTTGAGATTGAACTCTTGATCTTAAACTTTCCGATTTTTTCAATGTTGTTTTAACTGGAGTGGAGTGAATTTTTTAATGAATTAAATGGTGTGCATCTTTATGTAGCAAGCATTGAAACACAAATAAAGAAATACAAATGCTATATCAACTTTACAAATCAAAACAGCTTACAAGACTTCTAAAGATCTCTGTGCTCTTCATAAATCATAGTGTAGGTAATCAAAAACATTTTAAGGTTAACAGCATAGGCTGAAAGCCCTTTACTAATTTGAACAGTGCCCTATCTATTATTCTTTGTCATATTCAGTAACACGTGAGTCCTTTGGAGCTGATGGAAATAAAATAATAAATTATATATATTGGTGCTTAATTGATAGGTAATTATCTTTATTGTTGTACAATAAAAATGTTACTACAGTAGAAGTTAATTAGTATAGATGCTGGAGAACCTCAAAGAATATAATACAAGACTATGTACTGTTACTAGCGGAATATCTTAAAAATCCCCTTTTGCAGGGAAGATAATGTTGGAATGGATGTTTTCATATCTAACAGTATGTTTTAGAAATGCTACCCGCATAGAACACTCGTGTGTAAATTTAGGTTATTTGTGCTCAGTGTTCAGGCTCTGCTGAGATTTACGGGCGAGCTTGCCTTCCCTTTGGTGGCAGTGCCAGTCTGGAGAAGTAAATTGGTCCCTGACAGGCACCTCTCCCCGCTCGCTGCGGTAGCCATGGCAACAGGCATGTCATCCTACCGTACGGCACCGTGCGCAGGGATGCTCCTCCCGCGCTGTGGCAGGTCCTGTGGAAGCCCGAGAGCTTGCTGGCTGCAAGGAGCAGCGCCGAGTGAAGCAAACAGCCTGCCAACCTTCAGCCAGCAAACAACCTCCTACTGAAGAGATTAAGCTGGTGTTTCATATTTTTCTTACAAGCTAGGTCTGACGGGGAAAGTAGCACCTGTGTGTATTCCTGAATTATTTTTTTACATGTAAAAGGAAATAAAGGTTGGTCAGAGTCAATATTTTTGGATTTTTTGCATGCAAGCAAGGAAAAAATTAAACATCATGGAGTTATTTTCTGTACTAGTTCATTGTTTCAAAATGTCTTACTGGTGTCAATAAAGCAAAAACAGAACTTCAACTCAGACAAATTTGAAAGTACATTTGCTAAATGATGAGGTGAAGCTTTGAAAGTTTGAAAAAGAGTCCTTTTTCAAGGCAGTTTATCCATCTAGAAAGCCAGTAGCGCTTGCATAGTTGTTTCCCTTTCAAGAGAGATAATGCATATGATTTCCTGGAGCAGTATCTTTCTTTTAAGATTCCTCTTTTCCCTATGCATGATCTTTCTTTGTACACTCAAATTTTGTACATTTAGCAGCAGCATATAATACGCACCTCTTAAAAAATATGACCAGAGTTGAATGTAGTTATGGCCCAGATCACGCCTTGGATCTTTTTATCTTCCAAATCTATGAGAAATTCACCTCTTTGCTACTCTGTATCCCCTTCTATTTACTGAGACTTCAGAAGTACTTTTGAAGTGCAATGAAGGTTGTAGAGTAAGGGCCAGCCTGTATTCTTCTGCACCTGTGTCTTTTCCTGTATATAATAATAATAAAAGCTTCAGAGAATTTTGTGCATGTATACTCTTTCCCTCCAAATATATATTCCTCTCCCCTGTAGGTGAGTCCTATTGGCAGTGGTTTTCATGAAGTTTGGAGAAAACCGCAAGGGCCAAAATGTAGCAGGGAGGTGCAGAACTTTCAAGAGATTTATTTACTGACTTTAGGTAGATCCATTAATCACTGTCTGTGAATGACAGAAGCAGATGCCATTAATGCTTCATTTTTCATACAGTGAAGAATAATCCTTCCAAAATCTCTAGACTCTGGAGGGGTAGAAGTGTGTTGCTCGTTGGGTCTAGATTCAAAGGGAAAGTTTAACCTGAGTAGTAAAACTTTCAGATATTTTTGGCTACTTTCATATCAATATGCAAATGGTACTTAGACTTACTACTCCTTTTTTTTGGCTCCTCTTTAATACCAGTATTTGAAGAGGGGTCTGGAGAAAAGTGAGCAGAATGTGACTCACCCCAGCTGAAAGAGTTTTGACACGAGTAGGAAAATTAGTGAAATCTACCATTGGAGGTTTAGTAGACCTGTGATAAAGTGGTCCAGCATCTCTAGGATCTAATATGATTGATTAACATAAATGTTTTATTGGACCATCTGTTGTTGGGCATCACAGATTAGTATTTTTTGACTGTCCTGCATGACTTTGTGGACCTTAAGACAATAATACCTGTTTGAGATATTAGGCTGCAGAAAAGTTTGGCTGAAGTTAACCAAAACAATTATCTGTTTGTTCACACTGACTTGAACACCTTTGCCAAGAGCTATTTGGAAATGCAGGGTCTGTAACCTAGAAATGTGAGTATCAGTTTTACATCCTTTTTAAAACCTCCTGGTAGCTCTTTGCTGCTGGTCATTAAGTATGAATCCTTTATAAATTGAACATGGTTTTAAGTCATACAGAATAGCACTTTTTTGTTCCAGAATTGTTTTGTTTTTTTCATGTTAGACAACAGAATTTTCATAGGCAACTGTATTTTCTTAACATTGTTTTACTATACTTTAGAGCTCAAGTTGTGTGACTTTCAGGGTAATAAAGTTGGGAGAAACTGGTTTTTTGTTTGGTTAGAATTGTGGGTTTTAATTCTTCATCATCAGAATTCTTGCTGACAAAGCAATTGTTGTTACAAATATTATATGAAAAAGGTAAAAAAAAATCCAAACTAATGAGAGTATAAAAGATATAGTGGTATACCTAAAAAAATGTTATCCTCCTCTTTACTGCAGGCTTGTTGTTGTAGAGTATTAGACTTATGCTTTTCTTATATTTCAGTTATGGAATAAGCCATTTGTCAGGGCCTTGTGGGCCTGACAGAATTACACTGGTAGAAATTCTGTTACTGGCCAAAATAAATACATCTGATATTATCTGGTGTTTGAATAGCTTTGTCTTTTACAGCTCTTATGATTCAATATGGTGAAACAAGCATCCATCATCCTTTATCCGATAAGAGAACTGATATTCTGATACAGTTTCTCCTCTGTTTGTGTGCTGTTTTTACCGATGTTCTTCAGAAGAAAAACTATTTTTCTCATTACAAAAGTTTCTGGAAGTTTTATGTCTGTTTGCTCTGAAATTTTGAAATACCAGAACACTTTCTCTGCATGATCAATATCCATTTTATCTGGGTAAAATAGTTTTATTGAATGCCTGATTTTGTACTATTGCTTAAATACACATCAAGAAATGCATTAATCTGCTCTAATTAGAAGTCACTAAAGGATATTAGACTACCTTCTATTTTTCCTATTCTTTTTAAAACTCTGAACTCCAAGCCTCCCTTCATACAGAGAAGTCATATTGTGTCGTATTATCCTGTGCTGTTATGCAGATACTGATAAGGTAGTGTAAAAAATTAACTTTACATAAGTAAAGCCTAAAAGACTGCAAAGCCCAAGACTAAAGAGTCTGCCATATATATACACCCGCCTTATTTATTTATTTATTTATTTATTTATTT
>VYZM01017841.1:160953-186866 GCA_013398915.1 Dromas ardeola | reverse complement strand
TCGGGCGGCAGATGCTGCGCGGCCGGCTCCCGGGTGAGCCGTTGGCCGCGCACCGGGGGAAAGCCTTGTTTCTGCTGGCATGTCGGCTCCAGCTAACTCTGCTCTTCAAACTAGTCATTTGGTGTGGTTGTGAAAACATTTTATTTTGTCTGTGCTGGATCCCTGGTAAAGTAATGGAAGACTATGGTGTCTTCCCCAGAGAAAATGAGGTCACGAATAAACTGGCCTGCATCCTGGCCTGTATCAGAAATAGTGTGGCCAGCAGGACTAGGGAAGTGATCGTCCCATGTACTCCGCACTGGTGAGGCCGCACCTCGAGTACTGTGTTCGGGTTTGGGCCTCTCAGTAGGAGAAAGACATCGAGATTCTGGAACAAGCCTAGAGGAGGGCAGGGAAGCTGGTGAGGGGTCTAGAGCACAAGTCTCATGAGGAGCAGCTGAGGGAACTGGGGTTGTTTAGCCTAGAGAAAAGGAGGCTGAGGGGAGACCTTGTCGCCCTCTACAACTACCTGAAACAAGGTCGTAGCGAGGTGGGGGTCGGTCTCTTCTCCCAAATAACAAGCAACAGGATAAAAGAAAATGGCCTCAAGTTGCACCAGGGGAGGTTTAGGATGAATATTAGGAAAAAATTCTTCACTGAACAGGTTGTTAAACATTGGAACAAGCTGCCCAGGGAAGTGATGGAATCACCATCCCTGGAGGTGTTTAAAAGATGTATAGAAGTGGTTCTTAGGGGCATGGTTTTGGCAGTGTTAGGTTGATGGTTGGACTCAATGATCTTAAAGGTCCTTTCCAACACAGATGATTCTATGAAGTGGGCCTAAGCTAAACTGTCATGGTTTGTGAGAAGTGGAACTAGAAGTGTGATTGCGAAGCACAATTTATATTGATAATGTGTTTTGGTAATGTTTGTAACGAAGGTTTTACGGTTAGTTATAATTCAGTCATTTGAGCCCACCGCACAAATAAAATAGATCCTCTGTAGGGAGCAAAAGTTGGCATTTTTTGCAGAGTTTACCTCAAAATCCCTCTTAACAACATTGTGGGGATGGTTCAATACTTCCAGTTTGTTTATATTTTGTGTGTGTAGTCTGAAGATAGCCATAATATTATCTCAGAATAGGCTCTCCAGTTATTGTGCTATGGTACTGTGAGATCGTTTGCAAAACCAATAAGCAGTCTCAGAGTTAGTGGATAAGGAATAGGTGGATGGCTGAAGTGCTAGAAAGAGTAGCCATGTTAGCCTGACCTTCCTTCCAGCTGATTGTACTGGAAAACTTCTTAAGCCATTTTGCTTTTGGAACCTGTAGATTAGAAATGACCAGATATAAATAAGGGCAAAATAGTAGGTTTGGAACAAGCACTGGCACTTTCATCAATAAACTAGTTAATTTGAAAGGCTGTGGCTGTTGTTATGTAGTTCTGGAGTCTGGTGTACGCCTTTTTTTTTTGTTTGTTTGTTTCTTAAAGAGAACCTAATATTTCTGGAAACTGACACAGCAGTTTTTCCAAAGTACAGTTGTTCTTGCTTATTCTGACCCTTTAGAAAGTCATTATGGTGTTTAAAAAAGCAAATACTCTGAGATCCTGGATTTTCCAATACTGATGGATTATGATTTACAGTTTAGTCACAATGAGACGAAGTTCAAGTATTGCTGGAAGCAGTGGTCGTCAATCTATGATGGCACTGAGAGTGCAGGACAACAACAAGATGGGTCTTCAAACACCTCAGATGTAAGTGTTGCTGATCATTTTGCTAAGAATAGGTATATAAAACTCACTCTGAAGAGTTTTACTGTAGTGCATTCGAGTGTGTGAGTAACAAATGTAAAAAAAAAAAAAATGGGAGCAGTGAGAAGAAAACTCCTTGCGGCCAGGGATATTTGCAAAAGTGCTCCAGTTCTGCAAAAATCTTTCTTTAATCTATTTGTATACCTATGACACATTTCAAATTGTAACTCTTTCTTTTATATATTTCTTAGGAGGTGGCTGTGTGTGTGTATAAAATGTGTACTTATAAATCTTGCAGAAGTAGTTTTGATAATGGACAAATAATGCATTAAAATCAGTTGACTTTTCTAAGATGCTGCTATGCTGAAGATACTTAGGCTTATACGCATGTGTTTATAGTTTTCTTACATGAGCAAAAGATTAAATGGTAGAAATAGTCACTTGAATCCTTCTTCCTATCTCTCAGGAAGGACAGAGGTACGTTTGGGAAGCTGAGCATGAGCAAACCTACACCTGGAACTTCGGAAAGAAAAGTCAGCTTTTTTGGGAAGAGGTATTGATAGCTTTAGATCGCTGTACTGTAAATTAAAATAATAATAGTCCCACATTGTTTTGTAATTTTTATCTCTTGACAGATTTTCATTATAGGAAATAATGGATCTGAGGCCAGCAGACCTTCAGGTCTGCCTACACACTTTCTTTGATCACTCAACAGTAATGCTGTAGAGTGGGAATTGCTTTGAGAGCTATTCTTCCTCTTCGGAATGATAGGCACTGCAGACCTTAAGAGCTCCTCAATACATTTGCCTATTTAAGGAAGAATGATGTCTTCAGTACACTCTGCCTTAGTTTCTTCAAAGATGCAAACCTTCCAAAATTCTGTAATCTTTCAGATTAGTTCATGTCTTTCTGTTCTGATGTCTTACAGGTATCTTCTTTCATAGGACCCCACTATTGCAGGGATCTGTTCCTTAAATATCTTAGTTTTTATTTTCAGTCACCTACATCATTTTGTCTCTTCATCTTTGGGGTATTTTTCTGTTCTATTAAACTTCATTTCTTTCAATAAAGTAAAGAAAATATTCATCTAGGATGCAGTATTCCCTCTGTTGTACGTGTGCATCATGGCTTCCCAGTTGATGTTGTTTTTCCAATCATACTAAATAAAGAAAAACCTTCAAGCATCCCTTTACGTAAAAAATGCAAAATAAATATAAAAATAGCAATTGTAGTGACTTAAACATTAAGAGAGGAGTTCTTTATATGTATTGTCACAAGAACTGTATTTATTTTTTGTTCTTAGAACCAGTGGGGCTGGAGGTTCACGCAACAGTCAGTATGGTGTGTTCGGGACAGAAAAGATCAAGGATCCCAGGCCACTTCATGACAAGGCGTTCATCCAACAATGTATCAAGCAGCTTTGTGAGGTAACTTATTAACTTATTCTAAACATTCATTATTAGGCATAAAAGATAAAAGAAATATTTATTTTTCATGGTTTCAACTTTAGATTTTATTTAGTGACAAATATGCCATGTTTCTTTTCCTCAGTTTCTTGTCGAGAATGGTTACGCCCATAATGTTTCCATGAAATCACTACAGTCTCCATCAGTTAAGGACTTTTTAAAAATCTTCACTTTTATCTATGGATTTCTCTGCCCTTCTTACGAACTGCCTGACTCAAAATTTGAAGAGGAAATTCCCAGAGTTTTTAAAGAACTTGGGTAAGATCATCATTTTTAGTCTGTTGTGCTAATATGATACAGCTAGAAATTTAAAAGCTAAGAATTCTGCATAATAACTGGGGAGAACAGATAGGCTTTTTTATTCAGATGAGACTTTTAAACTACAATGTTGTGATTATTTTGTCTCATTTTTCTTTAGTTCTGAGTTTGCTCTCTGGTTCTCAGACTCTGCTATACATTCTATATTTGAACTTGCACAACTATAGGCTTGCAGAAGCTTGCGTTGTAATGTAAAATCTAATTAATTATCTTTATTTGTATTAAACTTTGAAAGATAGACACTCATTTTTTTTGACAGACTTTTCTGGTTCATTCTGTTAAAATCCAAGAACTAAAAAAACAATTTCAGAATATTGGATCTGGTTCATTTAGTTAAAAATAATTTTTCCTGTAATTTCTGTCATTCTACTTTCAAAGCAACAGGTGGAAATAACAAAAATGACCTCTGAGGTGAAAAAAACACTAAGGAGCTGGGAGTTTTATTTCTAATCTTGTTCAGTTAGTGTTTGGAATTATTAATGCACCAACATTTTCCAAGAAAGAAAATTCTCTGCCTCTTGATAATGGTGAATTTTCAGTCTCATTTGAAAAAAAAAAAAAAAAAAAAACAAGAATTTNAAAAAAAAAAAGTATTTTACTTCTGTAGATTTGAGCCCATGATGGTGTTGAAGCGCCAGGGCTCCTTAGATGTAGGTAAAAGTCTTTTCGCTTCCCAGTAATTTAATAAAATTTTGTTTTAACCTATAACATTTGAAACTGCTGACCTACCTGAAATATTGAAAAGGAAATTGCTTTCAAGAGGCTTTACTCTGCTGCACCAAGAGTGTAATCCTGGATAAAAAGGCTTATTTTGAGAAATCACTTTGTCTTTTAAGAGTTAGAAAATGGACATAAATAATTCATTTTAAAAAATTCTTAGGCTGATTGGCCCATGAGCACTTGTTTAGAACTGTCACTTTATTGGTAGCTTCTTGTCCTATATTCTTAAAATAACTTTGGGCAGCTGTCAGTCTAAAGATGGAATAAAATCTGCATTTCTGTGTTCCTTGATCTGTAGAAGATTTTGAGAGAATGTCTGTGATTAGCAGTATAGCCTTTGCATGTTCTGTATTTATAAGTAATATTAATACTTTGATATGCAGCTGTTCTGAAATTCTTTACTGTAATTGCATGACATTAAGCTGATCATCAGTTGCTTTTCTGTTTTCAAAATGAACTTGACCCAGGAAACAAGAATCTTGCCCTCTAAGAACAGGAATCTTGTGTATCAGTTTGTTTTCATATGTTAGGAAATCCTTCAGGCTTGCACACCCAGTTTGGAAGTCTAAACATCATCCATTGGACTATTACTCCTTCCTTTGTGTTGCCTTTGCTTTGAGGTCTTTGTCTCATCATGAATCACCTCATTTTTCAGCCACTCCTTTTTCCTTAGTACTGCAGTGCCCGTCTCTCCTCCTGTAGTAGCTTCAGAAGGAGAAAGACAGATCTGGATGCTAACAAGGCAACATACTAAACTGAATTGGAAGAGGCTAAGGAGTACATGAAAGAATACTTGCCACTTTTTTGTATGAGGCCTTAATTGTTCCTAATATTTGGATATGCAAAAAAAAGTCCATTTCTTCAATCATTTTTTCAATAGCTAGCCAGTTGAGGGAGGTGATTGTCACACTCTACGCTGCACTGGTGCAGCCCCCGCCTTGAGTACTGTGTGCCATTTTGGGTGCCTCAGTATAAGAAGGACATCGAACTATTAGAGCTTGTCCAGAGGAGGGTGACCAAGATGGTGAAAGGTCTTGAGGGCAAAGCTTAGGAGGAGCAGCTGAGGTCACTTGGTTTGTTCAGCTCAGAGAAGAGAAGGCTGAGGGGTGGCAGCCTCATCGCAGTCTACAACTTCCTCAAAGTGGGCAGTGGAGGGGGAGGTGGTGATCTCCTCTCTCCCTCGTGACCAGCAATAGGATATGAGGAAATGGAATGAAGCTGCATCAGGGAAGTCCCGATTGGACATTAGGAAAAGGTTCTTCACTGAGAGGGTGGTCAGTCACTGGAAGTCATGGGAAGTGGTCACGGCACCAAGCCTGGATGATGCTCTTGATCATATGGTTTAGTTTTAGGTTGTCCTGCGAGGAGCAGGGAGTTGGACTCGATCCTAATGGGTCCCTTCCAACTTGAGATATTCTATGATTTTATGAATCACAAAATGAGAAACTCATGATAATTGAATAAAATAGTGCTGTAAGAACGCAGCTTATCTCCCTTGATGTACAGTATAAAGTATGATTGAGTTTGTTCTTCCTTCTGTGCCTTGATCTACCTGTAAAAATGTGCTCTTTTGTTTTCATCACTGTTTGCCACAGCTATTAAAAATGTATTTTCTTTTGCCTTGTAGGTACCCCTTTGCTTTGTCAAAAAGCTCCATGTACACAGTGGGAGCACCACACACGTGGCCTCAGATCGTGACAGCTTTGGTTTGGTTAATTGATTGTGTCAAGGTAGAATTTGTCTTCTTTAAGCCAAACATTTCCACTTTTCAGGCTGGCATGTTAGTTTTAATACAGATCTCTTAAACACTAAAAATCTCTTTGTTTGACATTTGTGTAAAGAAAAAGGTAGGTGTTCTTACCTGCAATCTGGGAGCTAGCCCTTAGCCTTACTTTTAGTAACTTTTAGACTGAGTTTTTAAAGTTATATTATGATAGCTTTGTTTGGTTTTTTTATCATGTGCACTGGTTAAATTTGTGTATGAGGAAGGGGGGGAAAAATGACAACTTATACATAAAATGTGAAAAGTACCATGTTTTTTCAGTGCAGATCTTGTGACATCTGCCATCTTCTCCTAAATTTGATGTCTAAGGATGGAATTTTCAATAGCAATTATTCAAGTGTCCTGTGATTGTTGTATAAGGTGGGGGGCGTTGTGTTTGGGTGGGTTTATTTTGTTTGGGTTTTTTTGTTTTTTTTTTTAATAGTGGTAAGTCTCTGTTGCTGCCAGCTTGGGTCTGAGCAAAATTTGGAATCTGTGACAGAAGTTCACCACTGCTGAATTGGGCACACATGAAAATCCCATCCTTTATGCTGAAAAGACACATTTGGCTTACCAAGGCAATTTCGCGGTGTTGAATGTCCAGTTAATGCCTCTTCATCTGTGCTTTTAGTCAACTTAACACAGGCTCATTACCCTGATGTGATCGGTCACATGCAGAAGCAGCGCCATTACACCCTGCTTGTTGAAATCTTAATCCAATGTTACTCTGTTTCTTATTATGAACATGAAACTAATATGAAAACTAATGGGAGTCTTCACACTTGCTCTTTGTGGGTACACCTGTGCCTTTCAGTTGTATGCTGCCATGAGGGAAAATGCACCATCGTTTGATGACGGACAGAACTGGGGAGGAGAGACGGATGATGGAATTGTACATAATAAGGTACCATAAAAAGTAAATGATTATCAGAATTGTTCAACTGGATTTTGCCATATGCTGTAAAAACACAATTTAAATACATGACACAACGATTTTCACTGTATTTATATATTCTACTCAGTTTCATATTTACAGTTTTCTAGGAAGTATAGTAGCATTATATAAAAAGCCTGAACAGCTAGTGTCCTGAGCAGGCATCATGGCCAGTCTATTGGTGAAGACAGGGTATTAAACTGAAGTGCCTTATTCTCCGAGTTGCTACCGTTTCTGGTCTTCTTTGTGGAGAAAGGGAGTCATTATGCTCTTTGTTTTAGTAGAGTCTCAGGTATCTTTCTCTTTAGCACTCTAGTCTGATAAGGTTAACAGCAGCACAGTGTAAAGACAATAACTTAATTATAGTTGTGGTGCCTCCTGCCAATGTCTAGTCTGTTTACCATTTAAAATTGGTCGTAATGTTTAACTTCTTAGCCACAAAATAGGGTGGCAAAGTAATTCAGGCACTTAAAAATCCAGACGCTTACTTTCTTTCTAATTTATCATAGATTATCAGTACTATTCAGATTTTACTTGTGTTAACTCAGTGTTAACTCACAGCAGATGTTTGGAAGGGTTTCTATGATGTGCCAGAACATTTAAATACAAAATTGCAAAAATCAAATTAAATCAGAATTTTGGACTAAGGTTACAAACCTGACAGTTGACAAGTAAAAATGCTTTTAAACTAAACGTGTGCTTATACACTGATACTTATGCATGCATGTTGAAACAAAATTTACAATACTGGTGTAATTGGTTCTCAAAGATGTGTAATTTAAACTCTCCACTGAATTCTTTTGGGTAACCTTTCTTTAATTCTAGATCAGGTCTCTGACATCTCCATAACTGAAGTACAGTGCTGATATTTACCAAAGAGGTCTGTTAAACAGACCTACAGTTTCCATAAACTATCCTGAGAGGATCATATGCATCAAGAGAATAAATTCTTAAATATTGCATCTACTATACTTGTTAGGTGTCCCAGAAGAAAATGTATCAAGTATTTCCAGACCTTTCTTAATGTGAATTCTGTATGCCTCCTCCTGTCTGGATATAATCTGTTGACATTCTGTGTTTAAAGGGAGGGGGAAAAAGTTGATTTTTACAGAAGTGCTGTCAAACCAGTGAAAGATATTTTTGGTGTCTGTTTAATATCATTGGTTGAGTAGATCTACACTATCTAGATATTTTACAGCCCTTTGAATTGTTGGAAACTTTTAAAATTGTTTTCAGCTTTTCCTGGACTACACTGTGAAGTGCTATGAGCACTTCATGAAAGGGGGTGATACTTTTGAAGAACTGGATGCAGAAGTGCGGTCGAAATTAAGTAAGTTTTCATGTTTTGAAGAAATAGTTAATTGTGTTACTCGTTTCTTCTGTCCTACCATCAGTTTTGCTCATTTTACAAGTGAAAGTGATCTGAGATAAGGGAATTTGAAATTCCCAAGTACCTCTCAGTTACTTTGACTTAATTCTCTTTTTTTATGCATTGTTACTGGTACAGACAAGATAGGTCATGTTCTGCTATCAGCTGTCCCTGTGTAACCCTATTGTTTTCAATGGGTTTGTGACAGAAAACAGTACACAGTTCTTCAGATGCAAATTCCGTCTAAGCAGATGACTCTTGTTTCTGTCTGACAAAGTTAACAATTAAAAAAAGAAAAATATTACCAGAGGGTGCACATCTGATAAGTAAGAAAGTTCAGCTTCTAAAACCTCTGAAAATGATCTGCAAGAGTTCTAAACTCTGTTGTGAAGGTTCCCGTATATGATTCAGCATGCACCTGTGTTTGTTTTCAGGGAGATGGAAAACTTTTTTTTTTTTTTTTTATTTTTTTTTTTTTACTTCTTCATTTCATCACCTACAGAAATAGAAACAGAATATGAGAAAAAGGAGGAAAAATAGTTCTTGCTTTCTGTGCCCTCCTATGAAAAGCCAGACTAAGGATGCTTCTGTTGCAATCTGGAGTCATCAGTTGGAGAGGAAACATAAGCTACCAGACTGTTACTAGATATTAGTAGGAAAAAGTAATCCTGCCATTGTTTGGCAAAGACTGAGGGAAGTAAGGGAAAAGCTGTCACAAGAGGCAAGGAAGTATGTGGATGAGAAAGGAGTACACAAATAAGACTACCTGTGAAGCTGGAACAGATGAAACTTATCTAACAACCACTATCCTATAGTGTGGACTGTATGAGAGTTTAGAAACTGACCTCGCAGTAGTGATTTTGAGCTCTTTTATAACATGAGGACTGAAAAACTAATTTCTCTTCTTATTTATTTTGGGTTTTTTGCCTATTTGCTTTGTAATGAATGGGTTTTTAGATGGGTTGGTTGGTTGTTTTTTCGTTGGGATTTTTTTTACAGTTCAAAAAAATTATCCAGATAATGGGTTTTTACTGTGCTGAAGCACAGATATTCATATTAGGTGATGATATTCAGTGAGATTCATTTGTAACCCCCACCACTCCTCCTCCTTTTTTTTCCCCCAGAGGATTTATTTAATATAGATGAATTCCAGGTGGAAGGTTTAGCAGCTGACAACAAAAGACTTCATGAAGAGATTGCAAGACTAGAAAAAGAAAAGGAAAGCGAGCCGGTTAGTAAATTGTGTCTGTGCTTGTTTATATGGTAGAGTTGAATTTTCTATTATTGACCGTTAATGTCATTACTAAACAAAGATACTGATGATACATTACAACAAATGGAAAATTATTTTCAGTGTTCTATAAGATTTTAGTTAGGCCAGGTTATTACAGACTCCTGTACCATTATAGTTCAAGGCATTTACTGTGGAGTCTTCAGTCACTGTTTGTTTGATACTGTGCAGATATTTTCAGGTAATGAGATCTTGCTTTGACTGAAATATTAATAAAATATTTGAGACACTTTTTTTCTGAACTTCAACATTATATTTTCCAAAAGTGTCAGTATGAGAACTTCCTAGGGGATGAGAGCATGGGATTCAGTGGTAACAATATATTTTAGGGAAAATATTTTGTTATAAAAGATGGATTCTGCTTTTAATACATCATGAGTTTAAAAATGGTTTAGTGTCTGTGTAGCTGGCCGATTGAGACTCCTGCCTACTCTGCAAAATGTACTGCTTGTATTCCCAGCTTTCCTTGCCCTTAGTTTTATCTGCCCTTTGCGTATTATTATACTTAAGTTATGAATTACCTGTAGCAAGAACTTTCTTAATGCAATGCCTAATGCAAATCAAAGACTAACTGCCGAAATGCAAGAATTAAGGTATAAACTATCTTTTCAGCCTTTTTTGTTTTTATTTTAAAGATGCTTAACTTGATTCAGCAGTCACAGAGATAAAAATGTATTAAAATTCTTTAATTTTATATTTATACTATTGAAGTTGACCAATTACTCTGTTGTCTTGTCTGGAAAATAAGATCATTATTTTAGATTAATATAATAGTGGTTGTTCTTTCCATCCATTTACTAGGATCGTAGAGTAACACTGCGAAACTTGAAATCGTCTCTTCAAGCAGATGTCCAGAAATACCAGGCTTATTTGACTAATCTGGAATCTCATATAGCCATCCTTGATCAAAAAATGGAAGGTGTTAATGAGGAAGTTGAGACAGCAGGTAAGACGATCTTGGTCACAAATGGGTAGTGAAGCTAGAAACAGGTTTAAAAGAACTGTAGTTCTCAGCTTCAGGACAGAGTGAGACACTTAGTGTACGGTGATGCTACAAATAAACTTTCAAAAATGGATTGCTTATAAAGAGATTATTTTGGCTGATAGCTGTTTGTACACTAGAGTATTGAAATACAGATATTATTTACTCATAAAAATACAGAGAGATTAGGTTTAACAATATAGGCTGGTATTTTATCTGTTTCACAAATGTTTTGTGAACTTAGAAATGGAAGTAGAAGCAATGAAGCAGGAGAATGCCCGGCTCCAGCACATCTTTGATAACCAAAAGTACTCAGTTGCGGACATTGAGAGAATAAATCATGAGAGAAATGAGTTGCAGCAAACCATTAACAAGCTGACTAAGGAAGTGGAAGCGGAAGAACATCAGCTGTGGAATGAAGAGCTAAAATATGCTAGGAATAAAGAGGCGGTATGTGAAAACCCTACTACGCTGAGAGGTGGCTGTCAGTTTTCATCATGCAAACTTTAACTCGGGACTTAGACTATTGCTAAGTTCTTTCCTAAATAATCTAACAACAACATAGGTATGTCTTAACAGGCTAAAGTGACAAGAATGGCTTCTGTTTACGATCTCTCTGAAAAATGTTTGGGGTTTTTTCCCCTTTTCTATTTTGAGCGTAATAGAAATGTATTCTTTTCATTTTTTTCTGCTCTCACTGTTATAGCATCAAGAGCTTTGATAACATTAGCTTGAAATTGCTTTGCTAACACAAGCAATTTCAGGCTAATGTTAAGATTTCATAGCAAACTAGTAATGCAAAGCTACTGCTTTGAATCGATATCTATGCATGCATTTAGAATCACAGAATTGCCCAGGTTGGAAGGGACTTTTCAAATCATCTGATTTAACCATCGACCTATTTAGGGCGAGATTGGTGGAAGTTCTAAGAGATTTTAAGGGTCAAATTCAATTCCCTTCCTCAAACAGAATGAAAAGATGTGGTCCTGTAAGTGGTAGGATGTAAAAGCTTTGCTAGATGGAGAACTAAAAAAAAAAGTTTCAAATACGTTTTGCAGGGTTACGCTTTATCAAGCACTTGGTATGGAATTCCTCATACTGTGCAAGTATGAAGCACACAAAACTGGAAAAATACTTAGGTTGTTTGGTGCTTGCATATAAATGGCACTTATTAATCAGACAATAGAGCATTTAATAAGCTTTGTCTAGAGGTATACTCAAGTTAAAGTTTGTTATTAGGATGTGTGGTTATGTGGCATTTCCTCACAAAACCAATCAAAGAAGACATATCAACATGATGACTGATCATTATGTTAGTTATTTGTAACATTTCCAAGCATGTTTTTCCTTCCTTATCAACTATCCTCAAAAAATTGAGGCAGAAAAAGTATGGCAGATAAGTAGGGAAAACCACAGGTGAAACCATTAACTTTCACCCATACACACTGAGCAACCTTGTAGAACAAATTCTGAAAGAATCATAAAAGAGCACTTAATCCAAACAATGCAGACTTTTGGACTGTCAATACATACAGCTCTTGCATTCTGTGGCATGACTTGGAATCGTGTTTGTGCAGAGCAATTCAGAAATCTGTTTAAAGTACTATATGAATACTTTTTGCCAGGCTTTTCACTTGTATTTCTTCTATGATTTTTGCCCTTTTCTCCTCTGAACAGATCGAAATGCAACTGGCAGAGTATCATAAACTGGCTCGAAAGCTGAAATTAATTCCAGTAAGTGCTGAGAATTCCAAAGGCCACAACTTTGAGATTCAGTTTAATCCTGAGGCAGGACCAAATTGCCTAGTCAAATACAGAACTCAGATCAAGGTAAGCAGAGTCAACACTGAATGTTTCTGTTACCACTCCAAAAAAATGTGGTTTTTTTGAAGTGTTGTAAAGGTGTCTCTCAACCTATCCATGAAACTTCATTGAAAAGCTTGAGTGATGCATTGCCATAACTATGTTATAGTATAGGAAGGAAATCTGGTGTAGGAGGGTACAGCAGCCTAAAAAAAAACATGAGAGGGAGAAGATATGCTGAGGTACATCTTAGTTCAAACTAACAAATTGCATTAGCCAGATCCTCTTGTATGTGTATTACAGGCTCCCCTTATGGAGATCATAAACCAGACTGAGGAAGAAATTAGGAAAGCTACTCAACGGAAAATGTCTTTGGAAGATACTTTGGAACAGGTGTGTTGGTTAATGAACATTAGGACTAAGAATGTTATCTGCTGGTCTCATTTGACCTTTGGTATGGGTGAAGTGTGGTGTGGTGGGTTGTTTTTTAGTTTAGGTTGGTTTTGTTGGGTTGAGGTGGCTGTTGGTTTTTTTTTTTTGTGTGAGAATTAGGGTCTCCTTCTGTTCGGTGAAGTAATGTGTATTGCCTGCATTGAAGATTATGCAGCTTACATATATTTGACCATAAACATTGGAAAGATTTATTTTTAATAAGTTGCCCATTCCAGCCTGTTGTGTGGCTTACCATCACTGACAAGTTGTCATCAGGAAGATTTTTAGCAATATTGGGTTCAGGATGGATTGGAAGAAGGAGAATTTTATTTCCCCATGCTTCTGCCCCTACCTCAGTTCTTATTGCTAAGCATGACGTTATATGGTATGGAGTATCCTTTTGGTCTGTTTTGGTCAGCTGTCCTGGGTATGCACCTTCCCAGCCTCTTGCCTGCCCCTGCCCTACACAGTGAGGGGCCATGGGAGGAAGAGAAAGCTTTGACACGGTGCAAGAGCTATTCAGCAATAGCCAAAACATCCGTGTGTTACCAACACTGTTTTTGCCACTTATCCAAAACAAAGCACCATACAGGCTGCTATGAAGAAAGTTAATGCCATTCCAGCCTGGCCCAATTTAAATATTTCTAGGCTACCATGTGTTGTTTATGATGGCATGGATTTATATGTTGGAGTTCTTTTTGAATTATATTTTCTCGATCATGTTTTCATTCTAGGTGAATGTAATGGTAGTGGACAAGAAAAGCAGGGTGAAAACGCTGAAAGAAGAAGCTGAAAAGTTGGATGATCTTTACCATCAGAAGCTTAAGGTATAACTTCTTATAGGTTGATGACAGTTTATCCTTAATGATATCCTTATCCTTAATCCATGTATTTATACCTAAGTTTTTTGTTTGTATTTTTGTTTGTTTGGACCTCTGCCCTTGCCGCCTCCTATTCCCCTTGCAGGATTCTCTCATTCTTTTCAGAAATATTTGAGTGCTACCTTAAGTGAGTCAGTTTTCACTTTCTCATAAGAGAATCTGGCATCATACTTTGGTAGATCCTGTAAATCACAAGCTACTATATCCAGTAATAAAAGCAGAATTAATAGTGCCTGCCTTGTCTATTCAGTTTGTATATAATAAATATGCTTACAGTTTTTAGTAAATCACATTAAAAACTAAGGAAAATATTATTTGACTAAAAGCACATTAAACATTTTAATGATATAAAATTGTTTCTTTCTTTGTTTTTCTTCCCCAGTGGGGCAGCAGTCCCTATCCTTTTCCTCACTCCTAGTTTAGCAACAAAACATAGCCCTCTCAGTTAACAACTAATTGGCTGCTTCAGTACCTCCCAGCAGCATGGCTTTGGTGGGGCTGTGGTGCCCAGGAGAAAAATGCTTTTTGAACTAAGCTAGTGTTTAATATACTTGCTCTTTCAAATCCAAACTTCTGTGCTATAACCAGGAAACGGGGTTATTTCACTGCTAATACCTGCTTAGGTGGCTGAAGGCAATTAATTTAGTTTATTGCTTTCAAAAACACCTGAAATTTAGCTTTTGATCTGTGCTGTTGCATATGCTTTTCTCTTAAAGTGAACTCTCAAAATACTCAGTTGCAACTGGATGGTTATGATAAGACATATTCATGTAATTCCTCATGTATTTTAAAATGCTATCCATAATATTTCAGTATTAAAATTAATTTTGAAGGATGATGTTTCAGTAATTTACCAAAATTCCATGTTTAGTTGATAGTGGAATTTAGTTTGGTTTTGTGCATTTAATCATGCTAAGTATAGTATCAATAGCGTCATTCTCCTTGAAGAGATGATTACTTACGTTTTGTACTCGTCTTTCAAACACAAAAGGGAAAAGCAGTTTTCGTACTCAAATGTGATTTTATTTCTTTTTTAACCTAGAAACAGTTGTTCATCATGTTCCATTTCTAAGCTATTTCAAGTACGTAAATAACACTTTTTGAGATGAACTTTGAAGGGAAAATAGCTGCAACACAGACTTTGAAATAGGGTTAGAGAAATAAAGGGAAGGTTAGGTAGGTTTTGGGTGGAAGACAATACAGAAAATACCTGAAACTTCAGGTTTGGGGGGGATATCCTTGGGGTTTTTGAGTTTGGAGTTACTTGTATGAATTCTGAATTCAAGTATCAGGATGCAATCAGGTAATATAAAGGAGAAAAAAAATACTAATTATTCCTGAGTTATGCCATTTTAATTTATTTTTTTTCTCTCTCCTTTACAGGAGGCAGAAGAGGAAGAGCAAAAATGTGCAAATGAACTGGAATTGTTAGAGAAGCATAAACAGTTACTTGAGAGTGGTGTCAATGAAGGTCTCAGTGAAGCCACAAATGAATTGCATGATCTTCAACGACAGTAAGCCCATAACTTAGAGTTGTTTGTGTAGTTTATTTTGTTTTTTCTGTGTTCTAAGGATAAAGACATTTTCTTGAATCCTAACATAAAATTCCCTGGTGAGCAGGTGTCCATCTCAGTATATTAATTCCACAAATTCACAATTGAAAAATGTTTCTCCTCAATGCTTAATATTTTGCTAGAATATTTCTCTATTGTATCGGAACTCCTGTTTTCCGTGTAATTTTTTTTCATATATATCGTTGTAGTAAGGCAATTAGTTTGCTTCCAAACTTATGTGACAACATTATTTCAGAGCCTAGTCTGGAAAGACTATTCTGACTCTATTCTGATTCTAAGGTACTTTGTTTCTTACCAGTTAGCACAACATGGTCTTTTTTTTCTTTTAAGTTGAGTATTAATATACAAATCTAACCTGGTTCAAGTTAATACTGATAGAAAACGTTATGGCTAAACATGATGATATATCAGACTTAGTAAAGTGATTTTTTTTAGATGTCAGGAATTTTATAATTACGGATGTGACTTCCTGAGTGTCTTTATTTTTTAGATATCAAGTTGTTATGCAAACAACAACAGAAGAAAGCAGGAAAGCTGGTGATAACTTGAATCGTCTTTTAGAAGTGATTGCTACTCATGTAGTATCTATAGAGGTAAGTTAAAATTTGATATTCAGAATTAAATCTTACTAGAGACATTTGCAACTGCAGTTAAACACATGGAAATTAGAACTTACTCTTTCCAATAAAGTATCAGCTATTTAGAGTTGCTGCACTGAGTCTGTGGATACTAGTTAAATAAATTTGGTATACCAAAAACTTTGGTATAAATAGTGAGAATTGATTATTAAATTTCAGCAGTAACATCCTGTCAGGTTTAATCTGCTTCTCATAGACATCTTTCAGAGAAGTGTTTAAGTGAAATCACTTAACCTGTGCAATGACTGCTTAAAATACTTTGGCAGAACCAGTGCAGTAGAGACCATGATAGTTCTAATGAAATTGCTGTAACTCTCTTCTAGAAATATCTTGATGAACAGAATGTGAAAATTGACAGAGACTATGAAGAATTCATGTCTGAAGATCTATTGTCAATCTTGACCAGAATTCTAGACAGTTACAAAAAGAAGGCTGAAAGTCTGTAATTACCAAAAAGGGAAAGATGAAAATTTTGTGTTTCTGAAGCTCTGGTATGGTGCCTTCTAAAAGGATGGGTACTTCCTGAGTTTAGCAATGAAACTGGTTTTAAGTGTAAGGAAATATTTATGAACATCCTTTGTTTTATTGACAAAAATACATTAAAGAATTAAACAATATACTTTCATTTTCTTTAAAAAAGCTTTGCTTACACTTCCTCCTTGCAATATGTTATAGGTGATCACAAACAAGACAACTGTGGATCAACTTAATTTCATTTTTTCTTTATAATAAAATTATTTGTGCCCTTCTAGGAACAGTAGTAAGATAAGAGTACAGTTAACCTGTTAAAATAACAAGCCAGAGGGGACTTAAAGATGGCACCGCAAGTGACAGTACTAATACAGAGAGTGGTGACGACATGAAATACCGCTACTTAAAAATAACTAGTGGATTTTGTAAACTTGTAAGATTGCTAACTGAGAAAAGAGTTACGCTTTCCCTTCTGGAGTATTGTTTGTGCATTTCAAAATATGCGTATGTATTTAGCACACATGCGTGACAGTGCACATCCTTCCTCAAGTCTTTTTTTTTTTTTTTTTTTAGCAAGCCAACTGTAAATGTTTTTCAGGGTCCTTCTTGTTCAGTTATATACGAAAGTGCCCAGAGACTCCTCTTACCTAAGTAAGATTCTTTTTTTTTTTTTTAATAAAAACCTCTTTGAAAAGATCAGTAGTCTGTAGAAGTTATACAGTAGTCTTGTAAATAGTCTAGAGAAATAAAGATAGTCGGTTTGAAAACAAAGTTCTGTCCCTAATTGCTCATAGTCCCGGATGAAACCTCACCATACTTCTTGAATATGTATACCAGAGATTGCTCTAAGTAGGACAACATATGAATTCTGGCAATATAGCTAATCAATTGTAGATTTGGCTGATGTTGGATACATCGAAATGGTCTAAAATGAGTCTGCGTTCTTCTTGTTAGACCAGTAGGACAGCCTCTATTTGATTTCTTTTTTTTCTTCCTCAGGAAAGTAGCAGTAAAATTAATGTATGGGGAGCTCCAGTCCAAATACATTGAAGAAAATGTAACGTGTACTTCTTTGTTCGGTGCTATGTGGAAGTAGTATCTTACCTACTCTGTATATACCTTTGTGTTTAAAAATAATAATAATAAATCAGCATTTATGTCTTGGGTAGTTTAGTTTATGATGGTATTTCCTAAGAAAAGTATTTAAGTATTTGAGTATTTTTTAAGAGTTCAGTGATAAATATCACTGATTCAAATATACAATGATAAAAACAACTTTGCAGTCTGTTCAAAAGTTTTTAGCAGCTGATAGCTAAATGAAGTTGCTCCTTAATTCTATAATTACTCACAATATTTGAATGAAACGCAGATCCCTAGGATATACAAAAAAATTTAAGTTGGACCATCTGAACACAGACTGCAAATAAAAACTGAATTGTCTTTAATTCTAGGCTATTTTTGCAGTGCATAGATAAAACTCCGTTGTCCTTAGCATAGTGTGGGAATCTTCTGGCTCTGGTATAAGTATTTACTTTCAGATATTATGATAATTATGGCATTATTTAAGCTTCTAACTTTCTGTTCTTTTGTTGTACTCCAGAAGTTTAATTTGACAGCTATAAAAGTTTTCTGACAGGTGGGTAGTATTTATGCTTTCATTTTACCTTTACAAACTCTTTTTTTTTCTGTAACAGCCTAATCCTTATCAAATCTCAATTCCTTCTCTTCAGAAACATTTTTTCCTTTGTGATCTTCCTAGTATTTTTGTTATATTAAGCAATATTCTTCTAATTAAGCGAAACTGTGAACCACACAGAATAATCACGTTCCTTTAAAATATGTGCTAATTTAGGGGCTGTTGCTCTCTCTTTGCGGATCTTGCCTGATACCTGTTTGTCTCTGCTTCTATAACTGACTGTTCCTGTGTTTATTAGTATCTGCAGGTTCTTTGCCATGTGGCGTAGTCAGTTGACTGAGTAAATGAAAGCAAAATAAATGTCACTTCCAAGGACTAACACTAACACAATGGTAATGGGTTAAAGAATCAAGGTCACAACGACCTTCCTTCATGTACTGGCAAATGTATTATTCTGAACTTAAAGTAGTCCGAGTAATGAAAAGCCCACATTTGCAATGTTGGCAACAAGTTATTGGGTCTGTATGTCAGTTAAACTGAATTGACATTAGAACCAGCTCAGGCTTTGACCTGGGTTCTGTAAAATGCCGTGGGGACTTTGTGTCTCTATGTTGTGATATAACAATAGATTAATATCGGCCAATGTTTATGAGGTAAGACGTCTTCACGTTTTAAAATGGAGGTAATTTTTCAATGCGTCTTGAACATGGCTCCTGTGTGATATTTGAAGTCAAGTTGGTCAGTTACTTTTTTATTTGTATTCTGGAATACGGCTTTTAAAGTTAGACAATAGACACTCGAACATAATTACTGCTCTTGATTTCGGTTTTGTTTCTTTTTTTTACCAGAATGTAAAGTCTTAATCAAAATATGTACCACTGGCACCGGCACATTTCAGTAGTACGAGTCGTTTGTAAATTTTTTGGCTTTTGTATGGATACAGTTCCCTCATTTATTGCTAGTGTATCTTTTGTACAGTTTATTTGGTATGCCTTAAGTTTATGTATTTTTGTACTCAATAAAATTTCTTAAACCTGTTTATCTGAAGGATAGATTCTTACTGCAAGTACAGAAAAATGACATAAAAAGCACAATTAATTTGATTTTCCTGGAGGAACTAGGTAATTATCTTAGCAGCAGATACTAATTCCCTGACTATCCTTGCTGTTAAACGTGCATTATGTAGAGGAAAAATAAATATAGAAACATCTGTTTCCTATATTTGCAAAGGAATAAAAATTGTCTTAACCTTTTTAAAAATGGATGGCTTTTAAAAACTAAGGAACAGAGGTCCAAGCTACTTTGAGAACTCACTTATGCGTGTAGGTATCCCTTTGGCGTGAATCTTCCCAATCAACCTTTTGCTATATTAAGTATTTGCTGTATTAAATATTCCAGAAAGTCTATTTCTTTTACATGACCACGCTTTCATCTGATAAAAAGAATAACACTTCATGCTGTAGAAGTATGGTAGGACTCTGTGTATAGCTTTATTCTCTTCCCTGAGTATGTTATTTTTCAAATTTTGTTGCCACATCGCTGTCAAGAACTGGGTAGTTCTTTCTGGAGTACTTCTTGAGTGCATCATGAGAGCCTGATAAGGCTTTTTAAACTTTGTAGTGTCCATTCAGCTCACGTGTATGAGGCTACTCAGACCCTTCTCATTGGTTTTGCCAATGTACAGTAGTGCATGTCTATGCAAGTGTTTAGTTCCAAGCTGGATTACAATATGTTGTTGTCTGGTTCTGTAATACTTCTAATATTTTGTGTTCTTTGGCCTTTAATAGGAGTTCTCATCCCTGCTCCGCCTTTTGCGATAGAATTGAAAAACCATGTATGTATTTTTATCTTCTTATTTATGGAAAGAGTAGAAAAGGCAAGGCCAACAGCTGAAGAAATTCCCTTTTCAATCAGAAGAGGGGAAGCTCCCCGCAGCAATGCTTTATAGCAAAAAGGAAGTCCATGGTCTTTTATGCCACGTGACTCTACACAAAGCAATGGAGATTTTGTAGACGGTGGTACTGACTACAACTTGTGTATGTCTACTCTATAGATTATTTGGTATGTAAGTATCTTGAGCACTGAAAAGAATCTGAAGAGACTAAATGTATTATCTCTTCACTCTTCTCTGAGGAGCACTGTTTTGTTTTAACACTGGAAAACTTAACGTCTCCTTTCCAGTTAACATTCTTCTTTTGGCAGTCGTATAGAACAGGGAATTGACCTGGTTTTGCAACACTTGCTCTCTCCAGATTTTTGGCTATGAAAGAATCCTGCCATGATGAAATCATGTATTGTCGATGCATTTCCCTTGCAAAGATCTCCACCATAGAGACTATTGTATCTTCATTGGAGTTTTACATTTTAGGTGCTCGTGGAAAGTTTTTGACGGTATCCATTAGTTTTTAAGGAATGGAAGGAGCACAGAAAAATCATACAGCCCTCAGTGTCCTCACTGCATGAGGGACTATTGGTGCCTTAGCCAATGTCGTATCTCAGGGAAGCTCACAGACATCTTCATTCCTGTATCAAGAGACTGGCAGATACTGCTCAGGCAGTCTGAGAAAACTTAAATAACTTCTATACTGCTTCTCTAGAACTTGATTTGTTTACAGGATTTTTCTAGCAGATACCAGTTTGCATCAGTATAACAGCACGATCTGGCAGAAGAGTATCTGGGTGCCGTTTTGCGGTCTGTTTTTCAGATTTGGAGATTAAAAATTTATTAGAGGAATAAAAGGCAATTGTTACTTATCACAGGTCAGGTAACAGTATCCATTGCCAAGCAGAGAAAATGCTCTAGGTTATTGCTCACGCTTGAGACTGGCCACGTACTGGCCTGACCATAAGTACTACATAAAACATTACAGATGCCAGGTCTGTTGTGCTCTGCTCCCTTCTGGAGAGAGGACCTTTTGTGACCTAGCTCATACGGGTCTACCAGTCCTGGCATTTGCTCAGTGGAGATAGGATCACACATCTGTCTACAGGATCACTGGCTGTGTTGTCCAGAAGTCATAGAATCATAGAATGGTTTGGGCTGGAAGGGACCTTGAAGATCATCTAGTTCCAACCCTCCTGCCATGGGCAGGGACACCTCCCACTACACCAGGCTGCTCAAAGCCTCATCAAGCCTGATCTTGAAGACTTCCAGGGATGGGGCATCCACAACTTCTCTGGGCAACCTGTTCTGCTTTCTCACCACCCTTGCATTTAAATCTATGGATTTAAATCTACTCTCCTTCAGTTTGAAACCATTATCTCTCGTCCTATCATTACACTCCCTGATAAAGAGTCCCTCCCCATCCTTCCTGTAGACCCCATTTAAGTACTTGAAGGAGCTATAAGGTCTCCCTGGAGCCTTCTCTTCTCCAGGCTGAACAACCTCAACTCTCTCAGCCTCTCCTCATAGGAGAGGTGCTCCAGCCCCTCTTTGTGGCACTCCTCTGGATGTGTTCCAGCAGGTCCATCTCCTTCTTATGCTGAGGACTCCAGAGCTGGACGCAGTACTCCTGGTGGGGTCTCACGAGAGCAGAGTAGAGGGGCAGAATCACCTCCCTTGCCCTGCTGGCCATACTTCTTTTGATGCAGCCCAGGATGTGGTTGGCTTTCTGGGCTGCAAGCGTGCATTGCCGGCTCATGTTGACCTTCTTGTCTACCAGCATGCCCAAGCCCTACAGGGCTGCTCTCAAGCCATTCCCCATCCTTATCTCCAGTCCTTATCAACAGCTTTGTGGTAACAAGGAATCTTTGTGATGTGTCGTCTGTATGGTGTTTTCCCTAGCACCTCATCTGTGAGATCACAATTTTAATTGGCAGTGTCTTATCTGATCAGCATTCTAGTCTTAAGAACCCTTTGCACAGGGTTAAGATTTAAAAGGCACATTACCTGTTACTCCCATTCCACCTCACTGAAATGTTACCAGTCTGGCAAGACTCCAAAGCAGAAGGAAAGACAGGTGGTGATGGAATGAGTATAAATATTTTGAAACAAGCAAGATGCATGGAACTTAGTTTCACTTTTCATATCGTGACTCAGTGTAGTGAATGCCTTTATATCAGTAGAAATTACATGGCCCTTCTGAGAACACTGAACACTGGCACAGTCACGTGTGACTACTGCTGCTGAAAGGAAAGTCCCTTGCTATGCTGTCTGGAAAAGAGGATCTGGAGTTGCCAGTCCTAATTATCTGGCAGATCTTAACTAGCAAGGGTCAATACATTACATCTGAAGTGCAAAGAGGACACCAAAGTAATGGGCTCTGTGTGGCTAATACTGTATAGTCACTTACTGTCCTCTTCCCCTCCCAAGGGTTTGGCCATCGCTTGTAAGACAGTCGTAAGGAAAGCTGCAGAGTAGAGCCACACAAGATAAGAAAACTACAGCCACAGGTTGCACTGTTTGGACAAGTGTAGGTTTTTTAAGAGGAAAACCACCAACTTGAAAGAAACAAAATTGTAAAGGAATAAACAAGAAATCAGAGAATGGCAATTCAGCATCACTGAGGATCTCTTCCAGCAACGAGCAAAGATCAACCCTTCCCACCTGACTGGTTACTCAGAAGATATTCCTCAGGTGTTTTATCGTAGGTACTGAGCACACAAATGCTTAGCCTAGAAGCATCTCCTTAAATCCTAGCTGTCTTTTGTGTGTGCTACAACAAACCCTCAGTAATACATGCTTACAGAATCTCTGCACAGCAAAAGATGCCCACAGTGAGAAAGGCCAGGCGATGGTTACTGTGTCACCGTCCCAAAATCCAGAGCATGGGGTAACACCACGCAGAGATATTTAAATGACTGAGCAGTCGACCAGTCTAGCCTGCTCTATCGGCTTGGACTCGGTGGTGCCACTGCTACTGAAGCTGGTGATGAAGGCATTCCTTGATGGCTCAGGAGAAAGCGGTGGTTAGTCCAGGGTAAAGGGAAGAATGAGGAAAGAGTGCCAAAAACCAAGGTGATAGGAAGAGTAAAAGGAGGAAGCAGCCTTACAGAGAAAAAGCAAGTAGCAATGATGCGCAGCTACACAAAGGCTGGAAGATACTCAAGTAAGACCCTGTAGCAGCAATATCAGCTTGAATTGAAAAGCATAACGTCCCACACATGTAGTAAGACCTTTTCTGTGACAACATATTTATGAAGTTTTCCTATTTCTTACACATATAGGAGCCAATGATGTATTTGATCGCAGTCTTTTAAGAGTGTGGTTGGAGGGACATCTTTAAACAGTCAAAAAAAAAAAGTGCCTTTTCAAGCATAACAGCAACAGTGTTCTATTAAAATATTAATGCTTGAAGACATTAATCTTATACTCCAACAACCTTTCCACAAATTAAAAACTGTGTTTTCTCCCAATGTGTATTTATCAGATGCATGTTTTCACGTACTTCTTCAAGAATCATTCATGGTTCTTTGTCTCACAGAAGAAAGTTTTTAAGGTTTGGTTTGTCCTCATTCATTTCCTATGAGAGAGGCGACTCTGGTACTCACAAGAGCAGCCTCACTTTCACAAGACCTTGTCCTCATGAAGGACTTCAACCACCCCAATATCTGTTGGAGGGACAAAACAGTAGGGAATAAGCAATCCAAGAGGTTCCTGGAATGCATCAATGACAACTTCCTTCTCCAAATGATAGAGGAGCCAACGAGGCGAGGTGTCATGCTTAACTTAGTTTGCGCCAACGAGGAGAGGGTGGTGTGGAATGTGAAGCTCAAAGGCAGCCTTGGCTGCAGTGACTATAAGATGGTGGAGTTCAAGATCCTTAGGGCAGTGAAGAGGGCGCACAGTAAGATCACTAGACTGGGCTTCAGGAGAGCAGACTTTGGCCTCTTCAGGGATCTGCTTGATAGAGTACTGTGGGATAAAGCCCTAGAGGGAAGGGGGGGCCAAGAAAGCTGGTTAATACTCAAAGGATTACCTCCTTCAAGCTCAGGAACAACGCATGCCAGCAAAGAGGAAGTTGGGGAAAGATGTCAGGAGGCCTGCATGGATGAACAAGGACCTCCTTGAGAAACTCAAACTCAAAAAGGAATCATAGAATCATAGAATTGTTTTGACTGGAAGAGACCTCCAAGATCATCAAGTCCAACCATTAACCTAACACTGAAAAAAACCATCACTAAACCATGTCCCTAAGCACCACGTCTACTCGTCTTTTAAATACCTCCAGAGATGACAATTCTACCGCTTCCCTGGGCAGCCTGTCCAATGCTTGACAACCCTTTCGGTGTGAAAATTTTTCCTAATAATCTAAACCTCCCCTGGTGCAATTTGAGGACATTTTCTCTTGTCCTACTGCTTGTTACTTGGGAGAAGAGACCAACGCCCACCTTCCTACAACTTCCTTTTCAGATAGCTGTAGAGAACGATAAGGTCTCCCGTCAGCCCCCTTTTCTCTAAGCTGAACAATACCAGCTCACTCAGCCGCTCATCAAAAGACTTGTTCTCCAGACCCCTCACCAGCGTCATTGCCCTTCTCTGGACACACTCCAGCACCTCAATGTCTTTCTTGTAGTCAGGGGCCCAAAACTAGACACAGTACTCAAGGTGGGGCCTCTCCAGTGCCAAGTACAGGGGGACAATCACTTCCCTCGTCCTACTCACCATGCTGTTCCTGATACAGGCCGGGATGCTGTTGGCCTTCTTGACCACCTGGGCACACTGCTGCCTCATATTCAGCCAGCAGTTGACCAACACCACCAGATCCTTTTCTGCCAGGCAGCTCTCCAGCCACTCTTCCCCAGGCTTGTAACACTGCATGGGGTTGTTGTGACCCAAGTGCAGGACCCGGCCCGGCCACTTGGCCTTGTGGAACCTCATACCATTGGCCTCAGCCCATCAATCCAGCCTGTCCAGATCCCTCTGCAAAGCCTTTCTACCCTCCAGCAGGTCAACACTCCCACCCAACTTGGTGTCATCTGCAAACTTACTGAAGGTGCACTCAATCCCCTCATCCAGATCATTGATAAAGATGTTAAAGAGAACCGGCCCCAATACCGAGCCCTGGGGAACAACACTTGTGACCGGCCACCAACTGGATTTAAGTCCATTCATCACCACTGTCTGGGCCTAGCCATCCAGTCAGTTTTTTACCCAGCAAAGAGTACTCCTGTCCAAGCCATGGAGAGAATGCTGTAGAAAACCATGTCAAAGGCTTTACTAAAGTTCAGGTAAACAACATCCACAGCCTTTCCCTCATCTACCAAGCACGTCACCTTGATATAGAAGGAGATCAGGTTTGTCAAGCAGGACAGGGGGTGTCCTGAAGGCTACAGGGGGTGTAAGCAAGCACAGGTAGCCTAGGAGGAACACAGAGAAATTTTCCGAGCGGCCAGGGATCAGGTTAGGAAAGCTAAAGCCCTGACAGAATTAAATCTGTCCAGGGACGTCAAGGACAACAAGAAAAGCTTTTATAGGTATGTCAGTGATAAAAGGAAGACTAGGGAATATATGGGCCCTCTCCAGAAGGAAACGAGACACCTAGTTACCCAGGACTAAAGAAGACTGAGGTAGTGAATGACTAGTTTGCCTTGGTATTCACCGGCAAGTGCTCTAGTCACACCGCCCAAGTTGGACTGGGAGAATGAAGAGAAACCCACTGTAGGAGAAAACAAGGTTCGAGACCATCTGAGGAACCTGAAGGTGCACAAGTCCATGAGACTTGATGAGATTCATCTGCAGGTCCTGAGGGAACTGGCAAATGAAGTTGCCAAGCCACTGTATTTGAGAAGTTGTGGAAGTCCAGTGAAGTTGCCAATGACTGGAAAAGGGGAAACATAACCCCCACTTTAAAAAAGGGAAAAATGGGAGACCCGGGGAACTACAGGCCGGTCAGTCTCACCTCTGTGCCACGCAAGATCATGGAGCAGATCCTCCTGGAAACTCTGCTAAGGCACATGTATTGTA
>VYZM01017841.1:67785-149253 GCA_013398915.1 Dromas ardeola | reverse complement strand
ATTTTAAAAAAAAAATCTTTATAAAAGAAGCTGGAGCTGGTCTTCATTATTCTTCCTTGCAGTGATCAATCCTAAATCAGAAACCTCTTAATCAACAATGATCTGTGAACTTGATTATTCCATTTGAACTTATGTGGAGGAGTCATGTAATTTCAGTCCCCAGAACCATGAAGTTTTGAGGCTAATAAGTCAATTAAATAGGGAGTCTTGCCTGTTCTTGGGAGTACTATTGTTTGTACACCTTCCTCTTGCCTTTTCTTAGGTAAATGCTCCACTGCTTGTCCTAATGTTTAGAATATAGTTGGAAAATATTTACCTGTAACGTGCAAAACGGAGCTAAACTTTGCTGGCAGGCAATCCTAGATCCCTTGCTCATGTTGTCCAGGTACACAGTGAGGTTGAAGCACTTCATTTTGTTGCAAAGCTAGCAGGAATCCTTCCAGGCACTTACAGAGGTCACACTCCTTTTAAAGCAGAAAGGTGTCGGTGCTGAAAAGTGCACCCGAGTTTTATTATGTGTGAGGGGGTTTTTGAGACTCTTTGAGGTGAAGTACCAGTCTGAAAAGAGCTAATGGTCCTAAAATTAGTGTTACTATTTCAATAGGAATCAAACATATTTGTAAATGCTTCTTTAATTCTTTTGAAACTTTTCATCACTGTTGTGACCTATATATCCTATATATATCCTAACAGTCTACCCACCATTTAAACAGATTATTTTGCCAGTCCACCAGAATAAATTCCAGGATATCAGTAAGCAAAGTGGCAAAAAATGATGTTCATTAAGAGGGAATATGGAAAAGCAGCACAGCAGTGGTGGAAACTCAAGAAATAAGGGTTTTTGTGTTGTTTTTTTTTTTAATAATTGCATACCAATGCCTAATACATAATTTACAATGAAATTATTTGTAATCAGTGAAAAAATATTAGCAACTTCTTCTACACTAGAGGGTGTCTTAAATGTATTTAAGAAGTATTTGGATTACTTACTAAGCTACTGTTCTGATAAATTTCCTCAATAAAGTACTTCCGTTCTTAATGATGAAATCAATCCATCTTGCAATAATTATATTTTTGTATTATAAAATCTATGTTCATTTACTCACTTTTCAAGATTCTGTAGAATCAGAAACTAAAAATAGATACATTTTAAACATGCTGTGCATACACAAAACAAGCTTTTCCTTGATTTTTAAAGAAACTGTTGGAGGTACTGTGAGGCATGTGTAAGCTGCAACAGTGTTGGGAGTTTTTTCCAAAACTCATACTGTATTTCAGGCTTCACTGAAATGCTTGCGTGTAGCTTCCTTGTTACTGATATTTTATTGGGAAGAAAAATGCACTTTGCATAGCTTTGTGAACTTAGGCACTACCTTACTATGTGTTGACTGATTTGGAAAGCTGGGTGATATTTTAAGTTCCTGCTCAAATTTGAGTGGTGGCGATACAGTCAGATGCAGAGTATCTGCATTCCTTTAGCATTAGTTATCCGGGTGCAACTTCTTATATGTGGTTAAGTATTTTTTGCTTTTGAAGAATGGCATCTGAATTCTTGTTACTGTAACAAGCGATGCCATACAAAGTATTCTCATGGCGGAGCTGTACAGAGTTGATGTCAAAATTATGGCTGATAGCTGCACTCATTAGTATTTGTGATTGTGCTTTTAGAAACAATGGCTTGTGGAGGTCTGGTAGAAGATCCTTTATTTGTCCAGACTCTGAATAAGTCTACCAATGACAACATGCTCTTTGCGTAAATTCTAGGGTCTCCAGCTTCTTTCCACTTGCTAAATCTTGCAAATCTTGAGAAGTTGTCTGAGTTAACTCGTTGTTGTGGAAAAGATTTCATAGACTTATGTATGTGGCTTCTGTGGAGAGCTTCTGTCATGCAGTTTTCCTTCTCTTCTTTTTCTCTCTGTTTTTCTACAAAAATTAGGATAAAGCTTTATTTTAAGATACCACATAAAAACTTCTATTATAGGATCTTGTGATAGGTAGTGGTGTTCTTAGTGTTTCTGTTGAACCACCTGTTCACTTCTTAAGACCGATACCTTTTTGTAAATATTTAGAAGTCTATCAATTGAACTTCTGAAAGTATTGAAGCTTTTAAGTAGGACAGAGGACAAGGCACTTTAAGTTCTGCAGTTGTTGCCTTTGTAACTCGTTTTTTAAATGGAGGTGACTCTGTCAGTACAGGAGGGTAGAAAAATGTTTCAGAACACTAGTGTTCACTGCTGGCTTTTGTCTGTAGGTTGTCTCTAGTGACATCTGCCTAGAAGATACAGGCTACAGGATGTTCCTATATTTCTGTAATACACAGAAGGTCTTTGCTTTGAGCTCCGAGAAATGCTTAGAAATAATTTCTGTCTTTTTTGAATGCAACTGCTTTTCTAGGCTTTTGGATCCCCTTTCTTTTGGTGTCCAAAGATGATACACGTTTATGTTCTGACATGAGGCAAGCTTGTTCAAATTATGATTAAAGATGATTGTTATCATACTGGCTCTGCTACCATGAGTGATCCGCAGCAGGTTGTTGAAACTAGCTGTCCCAACAGTGGACTGGAAAAGTTTGATTAGCACTCTTATGAGTTACATACAGTTGTTACCAATCACTTTGTCTCCACTTAATCTGTTTATATCTTTTTGTATTTGTTAATTTGTATGAATGGCCTTAATATTATCTAGTTGTATGGATAATCGAGAGATGATTCAAATATCTGAGTATCCATATGCAGTACTGAAAGACAGTTACTGGTTTGAAAATCTGTGATTTGAGAATAGAATCCTTTTCCTTAAATGTGTTGTATAGTTTCATCTGTTTGTTCATCTAATAGATTTCTCTCAGGTTGGACTGATTGATAATTCTATATAATGTGGCATAAAGTGGGATAGCTAACTGGTAGATATATATCTTTCAGGTGATCAATTGGCAAATAGCATGGGACATTCAGTTAATCACATGCAAAGTTACAGAAGGCTGCAAAGTTCTCAGAGTTTGGATGGTGCATTTAGGTTCATTTTTTAGATTCCTAAACAAGTCCCCGCAAAGAAGCCCCTGGATCACTGTGAAATACTCAAAGTAAATCTCTATTTCTTTTATCATGTTGGGTAGCTGAGATATGTAGGTAAATTTTGTGAAAACAGGTAGCTATATAGGACAGCATTGAAAATGTCGTTGCTAAATTTCTTTACAATTATCTGGTAAGTTTCAGGTCCCCTTTAAGAGGTTCACATTGGCAGTACAGATTCTTTTACCCAGAAAATTATTTCTGGGCTAGATGCCTGTTTGTTTGTGGCAGATGGCTGTGTGGTTCTGAGGCCAGTTCTTCACATCATTCTCATGCATCTGCCTGCTAGGAATGGCTACTGTAGGAGGAGACAGAGCATTTTAAAAGTATGGAAGTTGCTTATTGTAGGAAAGAGCTGTTTGTGTTGGAAAAGTTTGGGTTACGAGGGATTAAGTGTCTTCTCTAAAGACCATTGTAGTTTCGGTTTCACTGTTACATCTGTCATGTGTGAGACTATTTCATTCCTTTAATTTGCAAAGTTAGCACCAGTAGTTATTATTTTATAGTAATAGTCTGTAGGACCACTGGAAGGAAACGATGTGTTATTTCTGCTTCATTTACCACTTCAAGCCGATCCGTGTTGCTGCAAGCTGTGGTGGTATACACACAAAATTGAACATTTGGTTGTTGAACGCCTTTTCCAAGGCAGATGGTAAATCTAGAGGTGAAATCTGTGTTGACTTTATGTTAAGTTTTCTAGTTGGCTTAGTAGCCAGGTAAGCCTCACAGTGCATGTTCAGATCAAATAGCAGCAAAACTTGCTTTGGTGCTTGTGTGAAAGAGAGAAGAAACTGAGGCCTATTTGAAGGAGTCTTAGCTGCTGAGGATTTGTCTGTGATTTGTGGGCTTGTGTTTTGTTTTGAGGTGGGTTTTTTGTAGTTTATCAAGAAAACCTGTGACGGAAGCAAGTATGTAAGTTGAACCTTGCTGCTTGATTCAGATTTAAGGGTTAGAGAGATCACAATTCATTCACACTTTCATATATTGTCCCTGTAAATTGCTCTGCTGACAGCTTCTTGGGCATTTGGCATTCATTTGGCTCTTTCAAACTCTTACCTTTTAGCATTTTATTAATCTCCTGTCATAAACATCCACCAACAAATTGAGAACTATTAGCTTTATTTATCGTGAAACATAGGCAGCGCTCCAGACCGAGCCTCCTGTTTATAAAGAATGCATTGCTTTTGTTTAAACAAATACAGGTTTTTGGCTTATGTATCATTTCATAGGTATAATGACTGACATCCTGCTGTTGGCAAAACAGGCTCAACTCAGGGAATTTTTCCTAATTTAAACAAAATTTTGAAACACAAAATTTTGATTATTGGCATTGGAAATGCCTTTCTTCCCCCTTCTCCAAGCTCATCTTCTGTCATACACTTCTCTTCCTCCATTCCTAGACTAAGCTTTCCTTGTTCTCCCCATGCGTAATGCGCAGTCAGTCCCAATTCCGGCAACAGGCAGTGTGAGAGGTCAGAGCCATGTGTAGGGTTTCCCATTGCTCCTCCATGCTCTTTAATGGTTTTAGAATCATAGAATGGTTTGGATTAGAAGGGACCTTAAAGATCATCTAGTTCCAAGCCCCCTGCCATGGGCAGGGACACCTCCCACTAGACCAGGCTGCTCAAAGCCCCATCCAGCCTGGCCTTGAACACTTCCAGGGATGGGGCAACCACAGCTTCCCTGGGAAACCTGTTCCAGTGTCTCACCACCCTCACAGTAAAGAATTTCTTCCTAATATCCAAACTAAATTTACCTTCTTTCAGTTTAATACCGTTACCCCTCATCCTGTCGCTCCATTCCTTCATAAAGAGTCCCTCCCCGTCTTTCCTGTAGGCCCCCTTTAGGTACTGGAAGGCTGCTCTAAGGTCTCCCCGGAGCCTTCTCTTCTCCAGGCCGAACAACCCCAATTCTCTCAGGCTGTTTTCATAGGAAAGGTGCTCCAGTCCTCTGATCATCTTTGTGGCCCTCCTCTGGACCCATTCCAACAGGTCCATATCCTTCTTATGTTGGGTATTCCAAAGCTGGACGCAGTACTCCAGATGGGGTTTCACAAGAGTGGAGTAGAGGCGCAGAATCACCACCCTTGACCTGCTGGCCATACTTCTTTTGATGCAGCCCAGGACGCGGTTGGCTTTCTGGGCTGCGAGCGCACATTGCCAGCTCATGTTGAGCGTCTCATCAACCAACATCCCCAAGTCCTTCTCCTCAGGGCTGCTCTCAATCCATTCTCTGCCCAACCTGTGTTTGTGCCTGGGATTGCTGTGACCCATGTGCAGGATCTTGCACTTGGCCTGGTTGAACTTCATGAGGTTTGCATGGGCCCACCTTTCAAGCCTGTCCAGGTCTCTCTGGATGGCATCCCTTCCCTCCAGCGTGTTGATCACTCCACACAGCTTGGTGTTGTTGGCAAACTTGCTGAGGGTGCACTCAGTCCCACTGTTCTTCTGCTCCGGCGGGTTCCCTGCAGGCTACAGCCCTGTGGGAGTAGGAGGACAGACAGGGAAAATTCCCTGCCCTGACATGGGTCCGCCATGGGCCCCAGCAACTTTGGGGCCATCCCTGCTTTGTCATAGAATCACAGAATCATTCAGGTTGGAAAAGACCCTTGGGATCATCAAGTCCAACCATCAACCCCACTCTACAAAGTTCTCCCCTACACCATATCCCCCAACACCACATCTGAACGACTCTTAAACACATTCAGGGATGGTGACTCCACCACCTCCCTGGGCAGCCTATTCCCGGTGTCTGACCACTTGTTCTGTGAAGAATTTTTTCCTAATGTCCAGTCTAAACCTACCTTGTTGCAGCTTGAAGCCATTCCCTCTTGTTCTATCGCTAATTACCTGTGAGAAGAGACCAGCACCAACCTCCTTACAATGTCCTTTCAAGTAGTTGTAGAGAGTCATGGTGTACCTCTTTTCAGTGTGTCTTTAGCGCTGTGCCTAGCAATGTCTTCTCTGTTGTGTCTCATTTGTCTCCTCTGTTTCTTCCCCAATATGATGGAGCAGAAGCACCGTGTGCCCTGCTGGTTGAAATTTTTGGGTGCAGTGGGTTGTTTCCATCAGTTTGTGAGCCATCTGGCACTGTCTGTGACTGGTTCAGGGCAATTCATGGCCTGATCGTGCGCTGGCCACCCCTACGGCCCTCTGGCACCAAAACCCTACAGTCTACAGTCAGTACACTTCTGAGTGTAGCTTAGCAAACAATTTAAACGGCTCTTAGTGAACAGCTGTGGCTGTTTTCCCAGACTATTCAAAATTTAGTTCATTGATATAATCTTCTATACTTTTCAGGTGGCTTTTTTCTCTTTTGTATGCATATAACTTTTCATCTTTGTAACATTTTGACTTTTGCATGTAGTGATCATATGTAACCAATAGTTTAGGAATCCTTATCTTTTCTCATATCAACCTCGCTTTTTGGAGAACATACAATTATTGTTATTATTACTATTTTCTCCTACATTGTGGGTTAATTTGGAGCTTGTCTCTGTTTTTTCCCAAAAGTCTTTTCTTTTGTATCCAAAACATAAAAGCTTTCTGCTTAGCTGTTTTAACACAATAACTTCCAAACATACTTTCACTGTGAGTATGCGGAGGCATTTCTGAGTACAGTGATTCTGTTGTACTCTTCAAGATTTTGATGTCATCAAAAGCTAGATCACGATTGTGCATCTGGACAATTTACGAAAGAATAACCAATAGATTTATAATCTGAACATACTGCTAGACTGTCACATGAATCTTCTGAAGTAAAAAAATGGGTGCATCTTCAGTGCTTATTTAAAAAAGGGCACAATGCTGGGCTGAAAGGGGCTCAGCAGTGAAACACACTTTATATCAAGTCAACAAAAGATACCGTGATGTCTCTTACATGCAACAATCTTAGTGAGAAATGAAACGTTTGACCAAACTTTGTTTATAAGAATCAAATGAAACATCATCAACTGTTCAAGTAAATTACCCAGTAGGTTCACTTTTATTCAGGGATGACTAGCTCATCTTCCTGATGACCACATCCACAGAATGGGGCAACTGTGCAGCCACCTCACCACTACCTGGCATAGTGGGAAGAGACAGGGGCTGGGACAACTAATAGTACAGGACAAGTGAAGCTTTCAAACAGAAATTTTCTAAATTGGCTAAAGTTTACAAAGGATGCGGCCTTTTAAATTCCTGCATGTACAAGAAAAACAGGTTACCTGCAGTTAGGACTGCCAAACTTGGTCCATGAACTTGCCTAGTAGCTTATCTTAAAATGACAGCCGTCTGGAGTGAAGCAGAAAGGACCTGCTGCCACTAGATATGGTAATGCTGGGCTCACCCAGGAAACACGGGTGTAGCTCTGCCTGCGAGGCAGTTGTGGTTGGCTTAGTTGAGGCTCACCCATGGAATGGGGGAGAGGACCAGGAGGAGGAGGCTGCCCCTCCTCGGTTAGCAGGCTGCTGTCTTGTGCATGCACTACCTCATCCTAACTTCTTGCTGCCTTAAAGTAAATACTGCATTCTTCGTAAGGTTTTGAGAACAGAAGAGCTTTTGAGAGGTAGAGAAAACAGGGAAGCTGTAATTATACCTGGAGGGAAAAGATTATTATCTGAGCTTTCAAATGTAAAACTCTCCAGTTATTCCATATTAACCTTTAACCTTGGTTGGATGTTAGTTCTATAGTATCCATATTTTTTATTGCTTATTTTCCTTGCTCTAAGCATTTTTTTCTTTTCCTGCACAGATTTGCCATGTGGAAATTTGTGTAATGTGAGAAGTTAAGTTGAAGTGATATGAATGTAAAAGAGTTAAAAAGTAGCAATTACTCCAGAGTCTTAAGTAGGAACACCAGTCTCTTCCTGTAATTTACATTTGTTTCACTTGCACCAAATGCTATGAGAAATTTTACAATTTTGCTAATTTTGCTGCTGGATACTAACTGTATCTTTAACATAGTCACAACTAGGGAGACGGTAACTGACGGATGGAAAGCAGACTTCTAATGAAACCTTAAACGGTGTTTTAGAAATACTTTGTGAGTCTGAGTACTAGGGGTGGAAAGAAAGAGGTATGGGAAATGATGAGGGCAAGCTGCTACAGGGGATGCAAGAGCTTCAGGGAAGAATCTGGCTAAAGGTGCAGAAAGCACCTGTTGGAGTCATGACCACAGGAAGGGGTTGATGGACTTAAACAAGACCAGAGTTGACTTTTACTTAAATTTCAAAGACCTTGAAAAGCAGGAGAAAATACAGATATTTAATTTATTATTTTGAGAAAGAGATTAGTGTTGGACGTCAGGGTGCAGAAAGGAGGGTAGATGTAGAGGCATGTAAATGTATGTAGAAAGCAGGATAAAAAGTCCAAAGCTACAGAAACATATTCAAAAGTTGGAGGCAGCAAAGTGGCAGATTGTTTAGATTCAGAAGAATATACTTCGGTGTTTTAATGGTAAAGAATTTTCTAAAAGAAAACTTTATTATTTTTTTAAAATGTATGATATAATTGAAGAACAAAGACTTTAATGTGTATCCAACATTAAGAAATATTTGATTGGTTTAATGTCTCAAAAGAGTGTAATTAAATGTGGGACACCCTCTAGATCATGACTATTGCTGTTGTAATTGTGCAGTCTGAAGTAGGGCTGTTCAGTCTCACTCCTCAGCCCTCAAGGTGATTACCCGTAAGACAGTTCCTTCTCCTTAAAATTCCAGTTGCTTACTAGAACGTATTTTAAGCAGGTAAAAAACCAAATTACTCCAGTACAGACAGTTTGGCTAAGTTGAGAAAGAAAATGAAGTTAAGTTCTGGAGTTAAACTGTGTTCTGGGTTAATACAGGGAAAAATATTTGGTCACTGCTCAGTAGTTCATGGCAAAGTGAATAGAAAGACTGCCATTTTTTTTCATTTATATGAATACTTTATGGAGTATTTAATTATCATAACCAAATAACCTCCAATTTTTGTAGGCATTTGGCATAGCTACCGATGAAAACTTTGTTATCACCACAACAAGCAGGAAGGAAATTACGGAAGACAACTTCAGTAAGTATCTTAGATGGCAAAATAATTGCAGCTATTTTTTACATTGATTGTAAAGACCATATGATGATTTTTTTATACTCTATGACATGCAGAAGTACAAATCCTATAACAGTTTGCCAAGAATTGTTACAAAATTGACTTTTACAAACATGTTTTTAACAACTACTTGTTAGTATGATGACAGATATAAAAGGTAATTTTTTACCTTCCATTAACAAATTCTGTAAACGATAGGAAAAAATGGCATGTAAATATCTGTCACCTGAGAAAACTTGCATTATTAAGCTTGGAAACATGAAAAGATTTTCAATTAAATATTGTTGCTAGGAGGCTGAGTAGTCAGCGCCTAAAAGAAGATGGAGATTACCTGAGGCTAAAACTGTACTGGTTTTGAGAGCAGAAGTTGACTAGTGCAGTGAATGCTTTTCAGTATACTTTATATTTCATCTTCACTGCAGCCGAACTTGTTCAAGATGGAGTTACTTTATATCTGCTACAGTCAGTTGATCAAATGCTGCTTTTGGCAACCAAGGAGCGAATTGACTTCCTGCCCCACTACGATACACTTGTTAAAAGTGGGATGTACGAGTATTATGCCAGCGAAGGGCAAAATCCTTTGCGTAAGTACTTGCCAAAATAACCTCGTGTAAATGATGTTTGTATGAGTATAATGTGGTTATGAGCAATTTAACTTTTAGTTACAGCTGGTGGTCTTAACTGTTAAAGAAAAATTAACTATGTTCTTTATACAAATTTTTCTTTTAAAAGTGACTCAAAATGGTCATGTAAGAATCCAGATTTACAGAGGTACCTCCGCAAATACTACTTCAAGAAGTTTGACTATTTTAGAAGTAAAATGACTTCAGTCTTGATAATAATCTTGCAGATGTCATCCAATCAGGTCAGCATTTATGTTACCAGGTTCTTGTCTCCTGTACTGACTTCGGACTTGGTGTCCCATCTATGGTTCTACAAGGCTTAATTTATCAATGAGAACGTGTATTTCTTTAAAAGATGCTGCTTTAGTTTTTACCTAACTGGTATATAAATATGTAACCAGCACTTTGTTTTATTGAAAAAAATAATTCCTGTTTATGGCTTCTCTGAAAATTCTGTCTGTGGCTATGATTACTGTTTAAGTATTGTACATATTAGGTACAGCACGCTCAAAATTGAACAGAAAAAAATGCAAGCATCAAGACTCAAGCATTATACCATTCCCACAGCGATTTGTGTTTCAAAACAATCTCAACAGTGTCTATAAACAGTAACTGTGTTTTTAAGTACCATTCTCCTTTTGCCCCCTCCCCGCACTTCCTCTCCATTCCTTGTCCCGCCAAAGACACTTTTTTGGTTCAGTTTTGGAGACTCAAAGTGCACTGATAGTTTGGTCAGTGATATGTGTATTTCTGTGCACAGGAATTGTTGTATTAGACCTCACGAAGCATTCTGTCTAGATCCATGCTTTGTTCCTACCAGCAGCCGGTATCAGATACCTGAGAAGTACTAGGGGAACAGAAAGGCCATGCAGAGATGCAACAAAAGTGATACAGGGACTTTCGAGTTCCTGTCTATGGACTGCTTTTTTTTTTTTTGTTATGTCGTTCAGAAAGTAACTGGACATCTTTAGCATTGACAATATTTTGTGGTGTTGAGCCCCCAGCTTAATTGCATGTAATGGGAAGTGTCATGTCTTTTTGTATATGTTGAACTAGTTACCTGTTTTTTCACCTGTTGACCCTACTTTGTATGCTGGGAGAGATCATAAAGCGTCACTGGCAGATTGGCTAACTTAATGAATCAGTTTAAACTAATAAACTTGGGGGTTAGGATGCAAAGGCCACACTAGTGAGTGCTACACGCTAGTGTACTCACAAGCACCAGGATGGATGAACGCACCTACTGGAGTAGTGCGAAATGACCCGAACCCTCCACAAAGGTTCCACCAAAAAGGTGAGACAGTCATCAGTCCAACTGAAGTGTCTTAATACCAATGCACGCAGCATGGATAACAAACAGGAGGCGCTGGAAGCCACTGTGCAGCTGGAAAGCTACGATCCGATCACTATCCCTGAAACTTGGTGGGATGACTGGAGCGCTGCAGTCGATGGCTATTAACTGTTCAGGAGGGACAGGCAAGAAAGGAAAAGTGGGGAGGCAGGTTGCCCTCTATATAAAAAAAATGGGTTCACTGCACAGAGCTGTCTTTGAAAAACAGCAGTATAAAGGTCAAGAGCTTATCAATGAAAATTAGAGACCAAGCCAACAAAGGAAACCTCACGGGTCATGTTTATTACAGGCTGCCTGATCTAAGGGGAGGATGTCGATGAAGTGTTCTTACTTCAACCACAGGAAGTATCACACTTGCAGGCCCTGATCTTGCTAGAGGACTTCAATCACCCTGACATCCACTGGAAAAGCGGCACAGCAAGCTGCAAGCAGTCTAGAAGACTCCTGGAGAGCATTGAGGATAACTTCCTAATCTAGGTGATAGAAAGCCTAACCAGAGGAGATGCGTTAGTGGACCTGTTGCTCACCAACACAGAGGAATTTATTGGAAGGGTCAAGATTGATGGTAGTCTGGGCCATAGTGATCATGCCCTGGTGGAATTCATGATCTCAAGGGAGAGAGGCTAGGTGAAAAATACATAGTCAGGACTCTAAACCTTTTTACTAGGGCCTGTAGTAACAGGACATGGGGTAAACTGAAAGAGGGTAGACTTAGATTGGACATATTTACTCTGGGAGGGGTAAGACACAAGAACAGGTAGCCCAGATAAGTTGTGGATGCTTCATCCCTGAAACTGTTCAAGGCCAGGTTGGACGGGGCTTTGAGCAGCCTTATCTAGTGGAAGATGTCCCTGCCCATGGCAGCGTTGGACTTCCAGCATTGGAACTCGATGATCTTTGAAGGTCCCTTCTGACCTAAACCGTTCTAGGATGCTGTCATTTCTTGTTCGCATTTTCTGTGCCAATCATGGATCTTGGGAGTTCGTTTTTCCAGGCATGTGTATTCTTTTTTGCTTAATTAAGGCTGTTATTTTACTTTTTGAACAAAACTAACAAACCTGAGGTGCAGCAGTGTAAACAAGCCTGACCGTTCCTTGTCTATGCATAGCTTCTTAAATAGAACTTGATGCCTTTGCCTCTAGCTCAGCTCAAGACTTCTGTAAAGAAAGGCTTATTGCCATTTCGTTTCCTTGTGACACTGAATTGATGGTTGCACCTGGCATTGTTGAAAATGAAGGCCTCTGTATGGTAATCATTACCTGCAGTAGCCATCCAAGAACTTTTCACAGAAAGATTGTGACATCTTGGACATGTGGAACTATTATATGGCATCCTAGAATAATTTAGGTCAGAAGGAATTTCTGGAGATCAAGTCATCTAAATCCCTGCTCAAATCAATGTCCAGTTGAGTTTTGAATATGTCCAAAGAGTAGAAATTCCACAACCTATTTGATTATAAAATAAATACATCTTTGTCTAATGCATTTTCCATGTTCCAGTTTTGTCAGTTGCTTCCTCTTCTATCAGCGTATACCTCTAAGAAGAGTCTGGTTTAATCTTTGTACCCTCCTGTCATGGTTTAACCCCAGCCAGCAACTAGGACCACACAGCCGCTTGCTCACACTCCCTCCACCTCACCCCCCAGCAGCATAGGGAGAAGCCGGGGGAAACTCTTTGGTTGAGATAAAGACAGTTTAATATAACAGTAACGGAAGAGAGAAAAAATGATAAAAGAATATACAAAATGAAGTGATACAACACAAGTTGCTCTCACCATCTGATGATTGGTTGCCCAGCCCATCCCGAGCAGTGGTCGTGGATTCCTGCCACCTACACAACCCCCATTTATATACTGATCACACCATCTATGGTATGGAATAATCCTTTGGACAGGTTGCCCTGTCTGTGCTCCCTCTCAGTTTCTATGGGAAGCTGAAAAAGTCCTTGATTAATGTAAACATCACTTAGCAACAACTAAAACAATATGTGTTATCAGCATTATTCTCATACTAAATCTAAAACACAGCAGCTGCTAGAAAGAAAATTAACTCTATTCCAGCTGAAACCAGGACACCTCCTAGCAGTAAGGGCTCCCTTAGCCTTCTCTTCTTAAGTCTGAACAATCATGGTTCCCTCAGCAGCCTCTCCTTGCATGTCAGGTGCTCAAGCCCTCTGATTGCCTGGAGGACTCCTCTGGATTCTGGATTTGTGTCTCTTCAGTCTGGAAAAAAGACGGCTGAGGGGAGATCTTATCAATGCTTATAAATACTTAAAGGGTGGGTGTCAGGAGGATGGGGCCAGGCTCTTTTCAGTGGTGCCCGGCAACAGGACAAGAGGTAATGGGCACAAACTTGAACACAGGAAGTTCCACCTAAACATGAGAAGGAACTTCTTCACTTTGAGGGTGGCAGAGCACTGGAACAGGCTGCCCAGAGAGGTGGTGGAGTCTTTGTCTCTGGAGACATTCAAAACCTGCCTGGAGGCGTTCCTGTGCAACCTGCTCTAAGGTGACCCTGCTCTGGCAGGGGGGTTGGACTAGATGATCTCCAGAGGTCCCTTCCAACCCTACCATTCTATGTGATTCTGTGACTCACTTCAGTATTTCAGTGTATTTTTCAGAGAAGCCTAAAGCTGGACACAGTACTCAGAATGCATTCTCGTGAAGACTGGATAGAGAGGAAGAATCACTTCCCTTAACTGTCTGATTGGCACTTGGTCAGTGTCTCTGTATGCCTCCTGGGTAGCCCATCTCCTCTTCAACCTTATTCATACTTCCTGTCAGCATTTGAACTTGGTCAGGAGTCTTATTCATCAATTCTGGCCTTCTGCCGCACATACTTGAATTTCTGCACGTTGGAGACAACTGCTCTTATTCGTTGACAAGGCAGTCCTTGGAGATCAACCAGCTGTTGGGAGCCATCCAGGGCAACTATTAAAAATTGTCATTAAGGGCAAGAAAGTACTAACACAGGAGCAAAGTACCAAAGGGCTGTAAAGTAAAAGAGGGAGAGCTACAAAGGTATAGATCAGTAAGGATTGGTGGATAGATTAGAGTGGGCTGTGTCCTGTCAAACCTACATTTTCCTTTTCTTCATATGTCAAGCTTTTTTCTTCCCTCTACTGTTCATGACAGTAAGATTGTTGATTGCATAGCAAAGCGTTGTCAACAGTGGGGCCGTTCATTTGGAGAATATAAATGTATGAAGCTGGCAGATATCATACTTCATCATTGTATTTGTGTCATGGTGATCGATGTTCAAGCTGAACATTCTGCTGAAAATGAAATACTGTAATACCCCTAGCTCCTGTGTCATGTTGCAGTGAAATGCACTGTGGCTTACTAGGAGGTATGAATTATGGATGCTGAAGCCATGCTGAGGTAGTTGGTTAGTATCTTATCTTAGGCTACTCTGATCTCTAGCTGCTTGACTTTTTTTGCTCATTTTACCTGTCAGATTTCTTTTTTTTATTGGCAAGTGTTTTATATTGTTTCTTCTTCCACTCTCATCTTGGGTTCAAGGGACTCTGAAGTTATTTGTTGTAAGAATCTGTGTTTTTCCATATTTGATCGAGACAAAAAATAAGAACAAAAGCAGCAAAATGAGATATTTTGTTGTGATTTTTATCAGTGTTGCTGATGATGCTAAACTGGGTGGTGAGACAGGCATGTCAAAAGGGAGAGGCATCTTACGGAGATATCTGGACAGGCTGGAACAGTGGGCAAGCAAGAACTGTATGAAGTTTAACAAAGACAAGTGCAAAGTCTTGCACCTGGGATGACATAACCAGAGAGCCCAGTACAGGCTTGGATCTCTGTGTCTGGGGAGCAGCCTTGTTGGAGGGGACCTGGGAGTCCTGGTGGACAATAAGCTGAACATGAGTCAGCAGAACACTGCTGCAGCAACAGAGGCAAATCGGATCCTGGGCTGCACCCCCAGGGGCGTTACTAGCAGATACGGAGATGTGATCATCTCACTCAGCACTGGTTAGGCTATGCCTGCACTGCTGTGTCCAGTTCTGGTCCCCACAATTCAATAAAGACACGGGCAGACTGGAGAGGGTCTAAAAAAGGCCATAAAGATAATCAAAGGGCTGGAAAACCTGCCCCATGAGAAAAGACTGAAGGAGTTAGTCTTCCCTCCCTGGAGAAGAGAAGGCTCGGGGGGGACCTCATCACAGTATTCCAGTACTTAAAGGGCAGTGTCCTGGTTTGAGACAGGCAGCTACCAAGAGGCGAAGGCTCTCTCTTCACAAGGAGCCACATAGAGAAGACAAGGGCCAATAGATACAAGTTGCACTGGGAGAGGGTTCATCTCAATATAAGAAAGAAATTTTTTTATAGTGAGAACAATCAGTCACTGGAAAAACCTCCCTAGGGATGTGGCAGAGTCCCCATCACTGGAGATTTTCAAGATGTGACTTGGACAGGGTGCTGAATAATCTCATGTAGTCTTCCTTTCCCACTAAAGGTTGGACCAAATGACCTTTTGAGGTCCCTTCAAGCCTGGATTGTTCTATGATTCTATGAATTTTTGTTAGTTTACAGACATTAATGCTGACTAATAGGGAAAAAAAGTGTCACAATAGCATTTTTAGGTAAATGTGTATATTTCAAAAGTTGCAGGTAGAAATATTGTTCTCATTGCTAGATTCATTTAACTGGAAGCATTTCTATTCTTTCAGTCCCAGAATTTGTTGAGATTCAAATGAGCACTTTTGACAGTCAAACCATAGTCCATTCCTGAAGCAGTTCAGCCTTGATTTGAAGGAGTGTACCTTTAGCAACCACATTGGATGACTTTAAAAAAAAAATAAAAAAAATTTAAAAAGTGCTTGATCATGGGAGTATAAGTAGGAAATAATATCAAAACACATGCAGCCCGTCCACTGGAACAGAAAAATAATGAACAAAAGAAAACTGTTAATTCTGTGACATGACAAGATGATGTGAGGTGTTGAGTGCAGTGGACACAGAACCTTCTGTTATTTGATGTTCAGCTGCAAAACTAAGGAATTTTGCTACTATCCATTCATGTTTCTCTTTTAAATATATATAACATTGCTAGCTGAGGAGTTAATACTATTTTTCTAATACTTGCACAACAAAACTTGTGGGACAAGAAGATGTTGGGAGCTGGAAATTGGGAGCAAGGACCTATACTGCAAGAATGGAGAGATGAAGGGTGGAAAAATGGAGAAATCTAGTTCTCTGACATACAGTTTTATTTTTTTATATATATATATATATATAACTATAGTCATATAGTTATAATCACCTTATATTAGAACTGTTAAGCTTTGAAGAGGTATACATAGTCTGTGGTTTCGTCTTGTATTCGTTTTTCTATAACTGTTTATCAAAACTCCCAATCCCTGTTCCTCTATTAAAAAAAAAAAGTCTCAGGAGAAAAAGAGGATTTTATGGTCAGTCAAGTATCATCCGTTTAGCTTTACTTATGGTAGCATTTAAACAAACAGGTTTGTGCATTAAATGCAAGATGATGCATGGTCATCGAGTTCTACAGTGGAACTTGAAAAAGTTCCTTCTGTTTTTATGGTGTTTTATGTCAAGAAAATAAATGTTTAAAGAATTTTTCAGTTTAGAAATATGTTACACTTTTAAAGAATTTTGGTTTCAGTGTTGCTGTTTTGGTGTTTGTTTGTTTGGGTTTTTTTAAAGCAAAATTTGAATTCTTAAATCAAGAAATAAAATTAATATATACTGAGGACTATGTACTGTGTTGGAGAAATTCCCCAGTATGTGCACAACAATCCAACTCTCAGTCTGTTTTCATGGTAATAAACAGCACTGCAATCAAACAGTTGGTTTGTCAGAAGGAACTGTTACATCTCATGAGATCTTTATGAAGTCATTTACAATTTTTTTTTGTGTTCTTTTTGTAAACAAATAGCTTTCCATTTTGGAAGTTGTGCAATATTTCCATTCAGGTTTTTTTCAGTGAATTAATTCTTTCCTCAATCTTTTAGCAAGTCAAAGTAAGTTTTCGACATACTTTGGACTTTCATATGAATCATACAAATTCACTCACAATCATAGAAAACGACAAGTCTGTCTTGTGGTAAGGAGCCTGTTAGTTCATCATGGTTCCTATGTACTTCCAATAATTGTGTTCTTACCATCAACAGTGCTATGAGAAATTCAGTGATGAAACAAATCATACAATATATGTACAAAAGCTTTTTCTTTCTTTTTTTTAATCAAGACGTTACATAATTTTGGTGGTTCTGACGGTGCCTGGCTTTTGTTTGTGTTTAGTGAACGTGTTATCCTAATTGCTCAGAAGAAACTAATGTAAGTGTGTGTCTGTTTACTGAGTGCTGTCTTTAGAGAACAAGATTTTAATAGGGTTATTTTTCTTCAATTTCTTCAGCATTTGCCCTCGCTGAGTTGATTGACAATTCTCTGTCAGCTACATCCCGAAATACTGGTATTCGGAGCATACAGATAAAATTGGTAAGACAGAAATATTTCCCTTTTTTTCAGGAGTAGTTTGCGTTATCTTTTTTTTTTCTGGTGCTCCTTGTTTTTTGTTTTTTTTCCCCTAAACAGTTATTTGATGACTCCCAAGGCAAACCAGCCGTTGCTGTGATTGATAACGGAAGAGGAATGACTTCTAAACAGCTTAACAACTGGGCTGTATATAGATTGTCAAAGTTTACAAGACAAGGTGACTTTGAGAGGTTAGAAAGTTTTAATCATTTTTACAACAATTAACTAACTAACTCTGCGAAGGTTAACGGAATATCATTTTAAGACATATCTCTATACCAACACTGAGCTAAAACCTGTCGTTCTGTTATTACATATAAATAAACATATTTTTTGGAGGTAGGAAGCAGAGAAGCTTCATACACAAAACTGGTCTTCCAATATTATGATACTGTGATAATATTTTTATTTTTTTTTATTCTCGTGTCCTTTTCTAAGCTGTCTTTGACTTGCCTGCATACAGTAAGGGGCATTCTATGTACTGCAGAGAGCTTTTTATAGTATATTCAACTGTTACCTGAAAGTCTTTCAGTAGTGCATTAAGCAATGCATTCAGTATCTGATGTGCTACTGGAAAAACAGATACAGGGTTTTGGTTTAGGTTTTCAGTTTGGGTTGTTTTTTTTTTTTTTTATAGCTTAATCGTTTACAATGTAATGCAAAATTATACCTGAAGATGTCTGTATTTTTTGAAGGAGGCTAGGCAAAATAAATGTTTTGCATTTAAAGAAGAAAGTGGAGGTTTATGGTGGGTTTTGCTACTTAAATGAATTAATTTTACAGTTTTAAATCTATTCTCAAGGAATCTTCCACCTGTACAGCCAGACTTAACCCTAGTGTAGAGAATTCCAGAGAAGCAGTTATGTAAGTTCTTGAGCTTTAGTCACTTTTTAAATACCTTAAGCCTAGGACAGTAAATATGAAGATGAGGATCACAGCCTCAATCCTAACTAGTTTGTCCTATGAAAAAACAGTGTAAAATGTAATGGGGCAGTGGAAAGTGATAATATAGCTGAGGAGAGGTTTTCTTGCATTGGAAGCATTTCCAGATAGAATGAGTAATATCTATCAAACAAATGGAGATAAGTGCATAAAAACTGATGCTGTGCCATCTAGTAATTTGTAAAGAAATTTACTGCTTTTTGAAATTGCTGTAGGTGAATTTAGTAACAGTATAGAAATGTATAGTATTTTTAAGCTACAGGTTTAAACTGTGGGTTGATACCATTCAGTGGCAGCATAGCTGTAAATTATACCAGGATACCTGTCTACACCTTCCTTTCATTTTGGACTGCTATGATTTAAAAACAGATGTTTATCCTACTGTTTGTTTAAACTATGTAAGACTGGTCATCCGTCAAAGCTGACTTGAAAGACATGGAATTTAACTACTGATGGCATATGTAGTCTCTTTAAGACTGGCATAGTTGGTTGACTATATTTCCCATTTTGATTCAAAAGTATTTACATGAAAGGATGATGTCAAAAAGATCAGGCTTGCCTTGTAATCCATTTTCATTTGCAGCCGCTTCACAGCTAATACCTTGCCATGGTCAAAGGGAGAACACTGAGGGTTTTGCCTTTTACCTTCTACCATCAAAACTGTGTATAATTGCTGTTACCACAGTACCTATCGCATAGACCTATTGATCATGTGCCTGTTGCAGAGTTAACAATGGAGAAAATTTTTCAGGGTAATAGTTTCTTTTTCTATCAGATTCTCCCTGTCAAATAGCATCCTCTCTTTTGTCTGAACTTCAGCGTAAAAAGATTGTATGTAGATAGTAATAGGCAAAAGTTTCATATGAAAAAGTTGAACTTGTATGACTTAATGAGATTTTGTGTGCTAGAAGGGACAGAAATGTCTTACAAGATGACTTAGAAAAAGAGATAATCTGTCATCATCCTAAAATAATACATCAAGAATTTTAAGCACAAACATTTTAATGTTGCAATTATAATAGGTCTAAAGTGAAGGATTTTGAACAAAGTGACTGCAGTAAGAATTTAATACAAGCTGTTTAGATCAGAAGTTTCTTTTTATTTTTTTTAAATTACATTTGTCTTGAGAAAATTTATTAAAGCTACTCTTACTCTCAGTGATCATTCAGGATATGTACGCCCTTTGCCAGTGCCTCGTAGTTTAAATAGCGATATCTCATATTTTGGAGTTGGAGGCAAACAAGCAGTGTTCTTCGTTGGACAGTCTGCCAGAGTAAGTAAATGTCAATCTTTAACTTCATTTTAAAACATTTTTACGTAAATGGATTGTTATTATCCTAGCTTTTTATCACAGCATTAAACTATTTTATTATGTTCATTTTAAATCTTATTTTGATTTTTAAATCCTGTTTCTTTAATAAAAACAGATGATAAGCAAACCTGCAAATTCTCATGATGTTCATGAACTTGTCCTTTCTAAAGAGGATTTTGAAAAGAAGGAGAAAAATAGAGAATCAATATATAGTGGATACATTCGAAACAGAAAGGTAAGTATCCTTAATGCTTTCTTCTTTTTAATTGAAAGCCTTTCCTGGGTTAATATGATTTCACTGTATAATATTCTTGTAATACTTATCTGGTGATATCTTTATGAAGCGTTTGTACTCTGGAGTGTAAAAGGAAGTAATGGGAAACTTGAAGACACTGTATCGTAAGGCTTTATTTGTATGTGATTCTTTTTTCAGTTTAGCTTAAAGGACAGAAATGCCATATAGTTTGACAAATCAGGTTAAGAAAAATATTTTAAAATACCTTTCTAAGAACAGCAATTGTTTTGCTACGTATGAATCAAAGGAGAACCTCCCTTTTCTGAGGTGTAGTAAGGAAGAAATAAAGGAAACAAGCTGTGCTTATGTAGAAAAACTAACCTGCATATGGCAGAAAAGTCCAGCCAGATCAACAAAACTCAGTGGTTTCACAAATCTCCACTAATTTTGTAAAATAAATTAACTATTTAGTTGTAAACTAAAATGAACAGTCCTGATGTTTTTCATGAAGAAGTAAATCTTAAGCAAAAAGCTGTAAGATAAGGAGGAAGACCAAAAAGAACTGTTATTTGGACATTTTTGTGCAAGGGGATAAAGGCTTAGATATAGCTAAGGGTGCTGATGGGAGCATAAGTGGGTGCTGTGTATGATGAGGTAATCAGACCTTGATTATAGCCCATGTCTTGAGGGTTGTATCAGAATTCTTAGCCTTTTGTACGGGTTTGAAAGGAACAGAAGGTGAATAAGCTTTTTATCATGCCAATTTTGGGTTGGTGACTTGTGACAAAGAATGAATTGTCAGAAATGTACAAGTTTTATTTTTAATCTGTATGCAATATAGATGAGAAGGTAGAGTCACAGAAATAAAAACCAAAAATAAAAGCAAACAAAATCTGTCTTTTGTAGAGGGCAGAAATGCTTTTCTTCCCCATTTGATGTTAAAAAGGGAGGGTGGGAGATGGAAAAATAGAAAATAAGCTAATAGACACTAGTTGGATGAAACTAGCAGAATGAGATGCATAGATACTACTAAAGAATTCAAGAAGGTGTTACAATCAACTGTTTGAAAAGTTGTGATGATATATAAAATGGAAGTGAAGATATATAAAATGATGGAGTTAAAAAAAATTTGCAAGTAAAGTTCTGTTAGAGGTAAAAAATAATTTGTAAATATTCGAGAGGGAAGAGATTATGTGCAGCACTCAAGTGATAGAAGAATAACTGAACAAGTGTGGAGATAAAGGGTGGACAATTCTGGTCTAAGAAATTTGTAAAAATTATTGAAATAGCCAGGCCAGTTTGTCATATTGATGAGAAATTAAATGTGTGAATTTTTCTCTTGAATGTCTTGAAAAATGATCTGCAGCCACCATCTACAGTTAGCTAGGAGATGTGTCCTTTCACCGACTCGGTGATGTGTTTCCTTTTTGCCTGTTTTTCTGCAAAACAAGGCATAAAGCTGCATTTACTGCAGCATGGAAAAAGCATATCTTCTCAGTTGTACCAATTGTTTGCAATTGCTATCAAGATCTCCATCTTTGTATTAAAAATAGCTTTTTTTCTGGATGCACCAAATGTAAAGGATTATCCACTGGTCCAACATGAAGCGTGACGTGAACCACTGTGTTTCTGTGCAGCTCCTGTCATAATAGTAAAGTGCATCTATGCAGGAAAAGACAATCAGTACTTTCTGGAATCAGGAACTGCTTTTTCTATGAGACTACTGGATATTTTAGCTGAAACTGAGGATTTGCCATTTCTTTTTGGCAGCACAAGCATGTTTCTTCCACTTCATTTTCTATTATAGAAAGCAGCCTATCCATTTAAAAGCAAATAATTTTTTTCTGGCTTGGTTTTCTTAAAAAAGACTTATGTCTTGTGCACATAATAGTTACATTTGATGGATGAGAACATGGATATCATACAGTGCCACATTAAACATGATTAAATGCATTTCTAGACTGAACACTTCAAATGCTGTGATGAAAGTGTGTTGAAAATGAACTGGATCAGGGATGTCAGATTCTCAGTTTGTTGACTTTAATTTGGAAACTTTTATTTTATGCATTAATCCTTTGTGATATTTAGCATCATGTGTTCTGGTTTTTTTTCCTTTCTGTTTTTTAATCCCTTTGAAAGCTGATGGGAGTTCAGCAATTCAGTTTACATTCCTGCTTTTATTATTTTGCTCTTTTTGTAGCCATCTGACTCTACTCACATCACAAGTGATGATGAAAGATTTCTTCATAATCTAATATTAGAAGAAAGGGATAAAGAGAGTTTCACAGCAGTTGTCATTACAGGTGTACAAGCAGATCATATGCAGTACTTGAAAAACTACTTTCATCTGTGGACAAGGCAGCTGGCGTAAGTTGGTGATTTAAAAGATTTGATTTAAAAGTGGACTACTAACAAAGTCAGATAATTATGAATTACTTCCTTTTTGTACTTAGTCATTGGCTTTATTGCTGTTAAGGCTGTTGATACGTATTTTCTTGATGACACAATTAGTCTTCCTGGCTAATTGATTTTATGGACACCAGCACAACTGAATAGGGCCCCCCATCCAAAGAAAGATCTTTACAAACATCAGTTTCAGTGTGACTTGATAATTGATACATAATTATCCAATCTAATTATTAATAAACCTATTCAATTTAATAGTTATGTTATTAATGTAATAATTAGATATCTAATTATTAACAACTTGATAAGTTACGTTTCTCACAGCTGTGCTCCTGTCCTTGATGTCTAGCTTTGTATTTACAGATTGTTTTTCTTTTTATTAATCATTAATAATATTTATTAATATTAATTATTAATAAACCTAGCTCATTTAATAGTTACATTATTAATGTAGTAATTAGATGTATAATTATTAATAACTTGATACATTACTTATCTCACAGCTGTGGTCCTGACCTTGATATCTACATTTGTATTTACAGATTGGGTTTTTTGCTTTGGTTTTTGGGGTGGGTTGTTTGGGTTTTTTTTTAAACAACAACAATAAAAAAGCTGCTGCTTCATCCTAGTTTAAGACGTAGAATGATACGTGATACTGTCAACTCAGTACTAGAGTAGTGTCATCAGTGGGCCTGCAGAGCCTGGAGGTATGGATGTCTGTTGATACCTGTGAATCGTGTGGGCTTATCTGTTAAGATGATGGTTCTATTTGTGAATGTAAACTGAACTGTGAAGTCACAACCCAATTTTGAAATCTGGCAAACAATAGGACTTGATTTTCAAGCTAGAATTTTATTTTTGTGTTACCCATAATCTGATAATAATAGATAATATGAGGATTAATATGAGGATTAGATAATACCTTATTATATGAAACAGCATTCAGTATTGCATGTAAGAAATTGTGTCGAAACCCTTTTTAACCTCATGAAAATGTAGGGGTACATCTACAGTGACAAACAACTTGGGTCCTTTGTTAGCTTCTTGGTGCTCTTCTTGTGAACACCCACACTTACATGTGCGTGTTAGTTGATTCCAGCGATCTCTTGAAGAACTGCTTCCATTTGAGATGAAACCCAGGTGCAATTATTCAAGTATATGCCCTGTAGCTATTACAGTAAAACCAATCAGATTTAGCTTCCCGGTGCTACACAATCCTACATCACAGTTTCAGCCGAAATGGCCTTCTCTCCCTCAAAAACCTCCACATACCCTTCTGCCATGTCTTTTGCCACACATGCATGATACCAGTTTCATTCTGTTTTAATGGGCAACAGCACAGCCCTCATACTGTTTCGGGTGCTTTGAAGTGGAGGGAGGGGACATGAACTCCCAAAATAATTATGTCTTAAGGCCATAAAAGTATCTTTTGAAGTCTGGAAGAAATGCAGACAAAATGCTAAGCAGTTTGGACATACCAGTCTGCTCTAAAGTCCTGAGCAATGAGACCATGAGGAGCTTTTGTCTGGGAACCAAGATTTCTACTTGCAGGTGCATTTAACTTCCTTCATGCATTCAGTCCCACTGACTTGTATAATCTCATTTTTCTGCAAACCACCACCCTGAGGCTTAAGGACTCAATCTTTGAAGTTGGAAGAATTAGCTAGATTGCTGAAAAGTTGAAGTGAAATGGAATTAAGTTCCTCAGTTTTATCAAACTGCATACTTCTATGAAAATAATTAATCTGTCTGGTGGTGTGGATTTTTTTGGAGTTTCTTAAATGAGCACAAGTGCCATTAGAAAATAATACTTACAAATAAAAAAAATATTTCTAATAAGCAGATCATGTATGTGGATTTCAAATGAGGTATCTTTACTTTTTTGTAAATAACTTAAGAATAGTGATTGTTTGTTAAATGTTTCTTTTACTATTAGATGATCAATACAAAACTGGTATCAGAACCAATGTGTGGAAAGCTTTTTGGGCTCTAGTTCTTTTTAATCTCCAGAGTGCAGAACAAATTACAGTAGTTTCATTAGTTTGCACTTTGATGTAAAGGATCTGTAACCATGTAACAATCATAATTTTTGTCACTTATGTATTGTTTTCCAATTTGTAGTGTTTCTAATTATTTTATTAAAAAATTGATTCTAATACGATTAGGCATAAAGGAGATGAGAGTTGAAAGGAGTGAAAGAGTCATTCACTCCCTTTAGTAAATCTTCTGTACCAGATACACATTTTGTCATGGAGTTGATTTATAACAATGCAATGAACCAGTTATATTTTAATAAAAATATGAGTTTATTTAGATTTTTGAAAATTATAATGTGCAATTTTTTAATTTCACTTTCTGAGATTTATTATTCATTTTAAATGTATTTCAGACATATCTATCACTATTATATCCATGGACCAAAAGGAAATGAAACTAATGCTGTAACAAAAGATGTAAGCCCGTTCAACAACATTGACATTGAGGTAGGAGGTTTTATATTTATTAGTCAAAATTCTTCTTTGATGGCAACTTATTTCATATTGTGACTCTTTCTCTTTAATCATGGATTTTGAACTACAACAGCATTTTAAGATATATATGTGATTTAATTTTTTAAAGTAATACTATTCATCACTGCAGCATAGGAACTAATGCATTTTGCTAACAAGATGTGTATCACAAATGTTAATTATTGGAGGTTTTTTGGTCTAAGAAAAATCAACTTGTTTTATTTTTTTCCAGATTTCAATGTTCGAAAAAGGAAAAGTACCAAAGATTGTCAATCTTAGGGAGATCAAAGATGACATGCAGACATTGTATATAAATACTGCAGCGGATAGTTTTGAGTTTAAGGCACATGTTGAAGGAGAAGGTATAGTGGAAGGCATCATCCGATATCATCCCTTCCTGTATGATAAAGAAACATACCCTGATGATCCATGTTTTCCATCAAGTGAGTGAAATGTTTTGCTGCTTATCAGTCCTATTATAGACAATCCTACTACTCTAAATGTTTTAATGAAATAGAAAGCAGAACAATTTAAATTGAAGTGTAAATTACTGTCTAATTTGGGTTGTGGCAGAACAGAAAAGTTCACATCCTTTTGGATGAACAAATCCTGTGAACATATTGACTGTTGTGGTAACTCTTTCATGTAAACCTGATCTTTGATATTAATGCCATCTGATTTCAAACTATAAACTCCTATGGAATGCAGTCTGATTGAAACATTTCAACTTTCCTGGCTGTTAAATCTTTGCTCCGAGAAAGAAATTAAATACCAGCAGTTTGGTTCAAGAGATTCTAACGTAGGGAATACAGCAGAAAACAACATGTAGTCTAAGTCCTTAATGTAAAATTTGTTTTATCCAGTCTTCATGAGTTCTCAGATGCTAGGGTTTTAAAAGAATTTGCGTTGGTGATTTTTTTCTTTTTTTTCTTTTTTTTTTTTTGATAAAACAAATCTTGATTTTAATTGTGACAAGATTTTATGGTATTAGAAGAACATCAATTGAAACTAAGAGGAAAAGTAATATTTATTCAAACTTGAAATTTGCAGATTTGCTAATGTTATTCAATCTCTGTTTAAAATTTTTTCTTAGCTTTCATTAGGTTTTTCTGCTCAGTATTTCTCAAACAGAAAAAAATATTTCCTAATATTGTATATACCTTGCTTGATATCATGTATACTGCTACTGTGCCTAAGTTAGTAAGTATAGATAATCCTGAATTTAGACTGCTCTGGTTTTTGATATTATAGTAGTTTTTAAAAGAAATTTATTCATGGAGACTGTCTTCTTTTTAATCAAGAATTAAACGATGATGATGATGACGACTGCTTTATAGTGGAAAAGGGGGCCAGAGGAAAAAGGCCTATTTTTGAATGTTTTTGGAATGGAAGATTAATACCATACACAACTGTGGAAGAGTAAGTTGGTAATCTGTTTCTACGATGTAAACCAGTCTGTTTCTATAACCTAATTATAAAAAATTATTTTAATGTCTTTCTGCTTTTGTTTAAGTTTTGACTGGTGCGCTCCTCCAAAGAAGAGGGGATTGGCACCAATTGAATGCTACAACAGAATTTCTGGTGCATTGTTTACCAATGATAAGTTCCAGGTCAGCACAAACAAACTCACTTTCATGGATCTGGAGCTGAAGTTGAAAGATAAGAATACTCTGTTCACAAGAATCTTCAATGGACAGGTAATAATTTTATTCTATTAAGTATTTCTTCTTGGCAAATTTTAATGTGTATGATGTAGAAAACTTTACTCACTGGTCGTTTGTTCGTGTCACTGAATATTGCCCAGTTTCTGAAGAACTTCCACATTGGACACTTCTGCAAGAAGCTGTAGCAGACACTTCTCTCAGTTTTAGTGAGTATTAAAGCTGACTCTTTAGGTCTGAAAAAATAAGAATTAGTCTTTTTCCTTTTATTTGCTCAATGACTTTATCTAGTTGTTATATGACAGTTTTTTGTGGAAAGGTCCTCTTCATAGAGGAATATGGATGCTGGGGGAAACACTTCCTCTGGCCTGAAGTATAGCTTTCCTAGAATTTGGTAGCATTTCCAAGCTGAAGAATCCACTTATTTTTTTTGAGTACAGTATTGCTGTACTCTTATAATTGTTCATGCTCCTGAAATTGTCAGATTTAAATTTTGTAATACGTTAATAGTATGTATTCATTTTGTAATCTTTTTATAGGAGCAGCGAATGAAAATTGACAGAGAATTTGCTTTGTGGCTCAAAGACTGTCATGAAAAATATGACAAACAGATAAAATTCACAGTCTTTAAAGGAATAACTACACGTACTGATTTACCATCCAAAAGAATGCAGAGCCCTTGGGCAACGTATGCTGCAATAGAGTGGGACGGGAAAACATACAAAACTGGCCAGCTGGTAAGTTAGTCGCCCACTGTTGTTGGGGTTCGGTTTGTTTGTTTTGTAATAGAGCATTTGAACTCCATAAAAGGCAAATAGTATACATTTGATGCAGAAGTAATGTATGGACATTAATTGTTGTCTTCTCTTTGCAGGTGAAAACTGTTAAGACTCTTCCAATATTCTACGGAAGTATTGAGAAATTTTTTTTGTATGGAGACCATGATGGGGATATATTTGCTACAGGAGGAGAGGTTCAAATTGCTTTGGTAAGTAAGGCAAATATAAAAAGGATTTGCACACCTACTATGCTTATGGAATCCTTAAACATAATCCTGGGTCAGACTTACTTAAATGACTTTTTAATAACTGTTGAAAACATGGTATTTTTTGAGATTCAGCAATCTAGGAATAATCAAACTGCTTAGTTACATTAGTTTTAATGTGAGTATATTACAATTATTATTCATGATCAATGATCTGATTTATCAAAATTTGCATATGAAATAGAGTATCACAGTTGGTATCAATAGTGTGTTGTGCATCCATTCTTAATCTTGTGATTTCAGCAAATTTTAGAATAGTGTCTTGTGGTGTCACCAGGTAGTATTTGTTAGCATATTCCATTGTGTCTGTCTACTTGTCTAGTCCTGTAATGGAGAGGTATTTCTTCTCTCACGTATTATAATCTGGCTGTTTATAGCTGCCCTTAATTGTTTTTCAGGAACCTCAGGCATTGTATGCTGAGATGAAAATTATTCCAATCTCAAAACTTGACAGAACAGTGTCTGAAAAAGCTGTTAAAAAATACATAGAGGATGAAATGGCAAGGTAAGCTTTAAATTGTAAGTATTTATTTGTGGAGTTCTTCACAACAGTTTTAGTATTTCATCAGAAAAAAAAAAAAAGTTCAAGTTTTATTCCCAAATGGGAAAGCAGTCAGCGTAAGGAGAAAAAAAAAAAGAAAAATTCTAAACCAAGAAGAATTAGTTTGGGGTTTGTTTTTTTGTTTTTTTTTTCCCCAAAAAATAAGATTCATGTATATTCTACTTAAGATAAATTACCCTGTTTTTTAACTCACAGTAAAACTGTTCGTTCTTTCTTTTTCACTAGACTTCCTGACAAATTATCGGTAACATGGCCTGAAGGAGATGAGTTATTACCAAATGAAACAAGATTTGCTGGTACACCAATAGGTATATTTTTCTTCCAAACACTAAAAAGTAAAATGTCAATTTAAAAATACGTTATGCACTTCTGCTAAAAAAAAAAGCATACAGAAATATCCAATCACTTATAATACACAGCATATTTTAAAAGTCCATCATTTTTCCTTTTAAATACAGGAGCATTAAGAATAGAAATTTTGAATAAAAAAGGAGAAGCAATGCAAAAACTTCCAGGTACAAGCCATGGAGGTTCAAAGAAACTTCTTGTTGAACTCAAGGTTATTTTACATTGTAAGTATTTCAGTATTTTTAACTGAGTCTTTATTATTTTAAAAATGCATTTCTTTGTGTGTATACATGTAATGCATATTAGAATTTGATAGATGGATGTAGCTGTTAATTTTAAGGACAGTGTCCCATGAGAGCATGTAGTACTGCAAAGCCACATTTCATGAAATGACAATTGCTTCAATGCCAAATGTTTCATGTCTTAATGCTATTTTATAATTACATCTTCTGTCACATGTAAGGAGGGCCTATCAGTTACAGGGTTTTACTTAATATGTGTAAGAACATGGATGGTTAAAATGGATAATGTTTGTGTAATTAATATAGCAATTCATGTGAGCTGCATGAAAGTAGGGACCAGACTTGTTTAGTACCTAATGTAAAGTCACTTCAGACTTGTAAAAAATCAAGTTTTTTCTGTGTTACTGTTTTGTGGTTTCCGTTTTATGGGTGCTTGACTTGAGATTTTTACATTGCACATGTTGAAGAATTGCATTCTTTCCAAGGCAACTGAAATTATTCAGTTGTATGTTCAACAAAGAATTAGAACACTAAATTTTCTGAAAACTCTAATCCTGCACGTGTCAAATATATCTGAAATTAATTGAAACTTAAAGTCTTGTTTGCCTTATTTCTCTGCATATACAATAGGAAAATCCAGTTCCTTTGGCTGATAGGAGTTGTAAAAACATTTCTCAAGCACTGGGTTTACTGAAGTGATATATGTTAACGGAGACCAGATGGAAGTATCTTAGCTTCAGTTTAGTATACGTGTCATAAGATTACACACGGTATTTTAATGGCAGCTGTTGTATGGGGACTTTCTGCTGTGCATGTCCATTGTCCAAGGTAATGAGCGTACTGGGGCATAAAGAGTTTGGAATTGAAAAAACGTGTTCATGTAATACAGATTATCAGATTATATTTGCCAACAGCCTGGGTGACAAATCTGTGTTTTGCAACCTTAACCAGGGTAGACCGTCCTGACTTCAGGATGTATAAACTTGAAAGAGGCACGGTGTTTCTACTGTTGTGTTTTGTCAGTGTTGTTGCTAGCAGAAATAAAACTAAGTTTGCCCTTTGCCTCCAATCATTGAAAAGTCTATCTTCAGACTTTCATGTCTCCTGAACACTGTGATTCATTGATGGAAATTTGTATTTATGACTGGTTTTACAGCCTCCTATGTTAACATTTGTCTCCAGTCCATTTAGGAATCACTACTCTAATTCTCCCTGTTCCTCACCAGAACAATGAGTAAGTCCTGTAAGTGACAGTTTGCGCATGGCATACCTGTCAAACTCAAATCCCTAGTTTTTCTTAAAATATAAAGTTCTCATGTGTACTGAAGTGGTTACACCCTTATGAAGGCCAACAGCAAACTTCTTAAAATGTACAAAAAAGTTTCTCTTCTCTTTTGAAGAGTGGAATACCTGGCAAAATATACTGTGGACTGCCAAGAGAGTTGAGCTATGAGAAACTTCTTATCTGGTCTGTTACTGGGGAGCCTTATACAAGGTTCAATGCAAAATTTGGGTTGAGAGAATGATAAAGTCGAGGGGGATAAAAGGAACTAGCAAAGGAAAGGGTGGGATAGCAGGAGAACTAGGCTGCAGGAAACTTCTTGTCTGGGCCATGGCAGGAGAACCTTGTCCAAGGTTTGAACAAGGGAAGCAAGGGCTGGCAAGATGTTTGGGATATCAGTTCTGGGGAATTTTTTTTTCAAAGTCATGCCTGGGTGGTTCTTGTCTAAGGTGAGTCTGAAAAATAAGTATTTCCATCTCAGAAGAATACTTTTACGTCACTCCTGATTACTCAATTAAATTGCAGGTACCTCTGTTAAAATACTCAAGTAGGTTCTGTGGCAATAATGAGGTGTCTTTTCAGGTTTTTGAGCTCTTCGGCAAACTGTTTTCATCACTAAAGTATTTATTTTAGAACTTAGTAGACAGTTCTTCTGACCAAGCAATTATCTTGCCATTTCCCTTCTGTAAACCACAGTAGGAGTTGCTGTTCAGATCCGTCTGTCTCTCTCACACGCACCATTGAATTCTCCCAGCTCAGGAAGGATGTGGCTATCGGCTATTAATATGTCATTTGAAATAAAAAGGCAGACATTTTTCCTCTGTCTGTACCCTCCATGGATTTATACTATACCATAGCAGGGACATTTAGATGTCTGTTCTCTATAACCAAATTTAAATAATTTAGACTGAAGTTTGTTTTTTTTGCAAAATCCTACCATGTCTATGAAAACTTAATTTCTTGTGCTGTTTGTGGTACCAAGTGTAGCCTTCCATATCTCAGTGATTGTAGGGATACTGGTAACATTCATAAATATGTTTGGAAGTGTCAAGAAAAGAACATGGTGGTTAGGAAGTCCTAATGGTGCTTTCTAGCAAAACAACAGAGCAGAGTTCATTAATCGCAATTAATGCAAAGTGTATGCAGGTCTTTTCTTCTGCCAAAGGAAAAAATGGAGAAATTCCCAATAAGGTTCTAAATCTTTGCATGTGGCTCCACTGAGACAGTTTAGTCTGTTGTTGATGAAAAAACATCCTGATGTTTTATTTAAGAGACCACAGCAACAACACTGGACATACCTGATAACTTTCTTGCACAGAACTACTGTTGGGATTGTCTCCTCTTCCAAAAGAGAACATCAGAACATAACAACTCTGCCTTTAAAAAACAGGGTTTTCTCATTTGTTCTCTTCCAAGATCCCATTTGTTTTATTGTTACCTTTTGAGTATCACTATGCACAGAAGTATTAACTTTCTTCACTTCCTGTAGACAAATTTCCACCTTGGATATCTATCTATATTGGGGCAATACAAGAAGAAAGTTGTTCATCTTCCAGGTGTGCATCCTGCGTAATACAGAGAGACTTTCAGTTTAACTTGGTGGCAGTTCACACTGCAATAGGAAAACTGCACTCAATTGAGAAGTTCTGTTTTCTCAGTGTTGGTAACTGCCAAAGGTGGAAAAGAACCCAATACGGAAAACTGAATTAGATTTTACTACAAAACACCATTAAAATTTATTTTAATAACCAAATACTTCCAGAATTACTCATTCAAAGAAATACAGCTAAGAAAATTGACAGCTGTTATTTTATCTTATGTATGCAATTTGGTGCAAGAACAGGATATGAAACAGCTGTACTTAGCTATAGAACAATGTATTTTTTTTACTGCATTTCTTTTTATTCTGTATAGCCTTATTGCAGTCACATTCTGTATTTATTCTAAATTATATTTTGAAAAAAAAATATTAATGCCTCTTGAAGTTTCAAGCAATAAATTTTATTCCTGTATTTATCTTAGGTTATAGAATCAGTGACTAAAAAATTGCCTCGAAGCTTCATTGTATTCTCTTTTGGGATGTGTCTTAGTGCTGCAGAAGTATTTTTAAAGACAGATACAATAATTTGGAGCAAAAAAGGAATGTTCTTTTTTCCTCGATTATACATTCAGTCAACTGCACATTTTTACCATTGCTCCCATTTAAGCTAATTTGTTATGGTTTTTGTCAAGCTGATCAGTTGCCAGCGTGGAGTGCACAGCCTACAACTGTTCAGACTTAACGGGGAACATATAACCAAAGAGCTGATAAAATTCAACTTTAACCCTGCTGCTTTAAGTTTAATGTGTCTGAGGCTAGCGATTTTTAATTAAAATGGGATTAGGTAGAGAATTCATTTTTTTTGCCTGTGATCATGATTAATTGTGAAGCTGTATTTATATTTATTAGAATTAGAAGTAATAGTAATACTTAATAATGAAGTATAGTAATGCTTGAAAAAATGAAGAATTATGGTGTAAAATCTAAATACATGTAGGTAATTGTTTGTTTTTCAGCACCTACTGGGAATAAAGAAATAATTTCTCATATCAGTCAGCATGGAGGCAAATGGCCATACTGGTTTAAAAAAATGGGTAAGTTCAGATATGCAATATTTTCAATTTGTTTATAATTTTACTTTTTTTCCTTTCTAATTTTATTTTTATTTCTGTTTAGAAAATCTTCAGAAACTTGGGAACTACACTTTGAAACTGCAAGTAGTATTGAATGAAAGTAATGCAGACACTTACGCAGGAAGGCCTCTGCCATCTAAAATATTTAAATTTACTATTATAGGTAAGAATTCCAGTCATGCTACTTTTCTTTTACTATTTCTATTTGATTCATTGTATATCAAAATTATTCATGTTTTAGTTGAGAGGTAATTTTCAGCACTGAAAAGTGGCATTTCATAGAATCATAGAATGGTTTGGGTTAGAAGGGACCTTAAAGATGATCTAGTTCCAAGCCCCCTGCCATGGGCAGGGACACCTCCCACTAGACCAGGCTGCTCAAAGCCCCATCCAGCCTGGCCTTGAACACTTCCAAGAATGGGGCATCCACAGCTTCCCTGGGCAACCTGTTCCAGTGCCTCACCACCCTCACAGTAAAGAATTTCTTCCTAATATCTAATCTAAGTCTCCCCTCTTTCAGTTTGAAACCGTTACCCCTTGTCCTATCATCACACTCCCTGATAAAGAGTCCCTCCCCATCTTTCTTGTAGGCCCCCTTTAGGTACTGGAAGGCTGCTCTAAGGGCTCCCTGGAGCCTTCTCTTCTCCAGGCTGAACAACCCCAACAATCTCAGCCTGACCTCATATCATCTCTGATGATATGTGATGATATGCTCCAGCCCTCTGATCATCTTTGTGGTCTTCCGCTGGACCCGTTCCAACAGGTCCATGTCCTTCTTGTGCTGAGGACTCCAGAGCTGGTCACGGTACTCCAGGTGGGGTCTCAACAGAGCGGAGTGAATCACCTCCCTCAGCCTGCTGGCCATACTTCTTCAGGTGCAGCCCAGGATGCGGTTGGCTTTCTGAGCTGCGAGCGCACATTGCCAGCTCATGTTGAGCGTCTTATTCACCAACACCCCCAAGTCCTTCTCCTCAGGGCTGCTCTCAATCCATTCTCTGCCCAACCTGTGTTTGTGCCTGGGATTGCCATGACCCATGTGCAGGACCTTGCACTTGGCCTGGTTGAACTTCATGAGTTTCACACGGGCCCACCTTTCAAGCCTGTCCATGTCCCTCTGGATGGCATCCCTTCCCTCTAGCTTGTCGACCGTGCCACACAGCTTGGTGTCATTGGCAAACTTGCTGAGGGTGCACTCAGTCCCACTGCCCATGTCTCCGACAAAGATGTTAAACAGCACCAGTCCCAGTACTGACCCTTGAGGAACGCCACTCATCACTGGTTTCCAGTTGGACATTGAGCCATTGACTGCAACCCTCTGAGTGCAGCCATCCAGCCAGTTGCTTATCCACCAAGTGGTCCATCCATCAAATCCATGCCTTTCCAATTTAGAGACCAGGATGTCGTGCAGGACAGTGTCAAACACTTTGCATAAGTCCGTCCTTTGCATGTCAAATACAAAGTAGTTTCAGAAAAAAAAAATTTTTTTGTTTAATAGGTTTTGATCTCACCTGTTATGTGTTGACTCCGCTATAGAGTCAGTTTTACAAAAAAGTAAAGTGTTGATGGAATCAAAATCTTTTCCCTGATGTGAACTTTCCTAAATGTACTTAATAACAATAAACTTTTACTTAATTAGAATCACCCTTTTTCCTCATGCCATTGGCACAAATATTCTTTCATAAAGCTAATATTCATTAGGCCAACTTTCATGTATAAATCACAGAGAGAAACTCATTCAAAACCAGGTTATACATTTAAAATATGCGTGTTGAGATTGAAGTTTCTCTTTTCTAATTAAAAGAAGAATCCTATGCAAAACTAAATTCTCATTCAGTTATAATGGGTGTGTATCTTTGGATTAACCATCATAAAATACTTACTGGAATACCAGAATAGAAATAATACTGTTAAATATGCCTGATGTTACTCTCTCTTGCCATGCACTCTGGTATGTATGTATGTATGTGTGTGGCCTAAAATAGTATGTGACTGGTCATATCTTCCCCAAAAATATCAGATTCTCATTTTAATAACGCTGTTGAAGACCGTAAGATATACAGTGTACAGTTACATCATGTTTCTGGTACAGCCTTGCTAGTCCTGTTTGTCTCGTCCCCTAAGACGTTAATTTTACTTCCTAATTTATTTGTGTGCATTTATCTGTTAGTGGCTGGATAGTTTTTTTTTATAAGCCTTTCTTTGAAGAAGTTTGATTTCTTTTTGCTGAAAAGATTTCAGTTCCAGGGAAAATAGGCATATATTTATGAAAAGGGGTAAAGATGTAGACTAGTTTGAATTTGATCTTTCTGTCCAGAAATATGAAACATAATTCACTTTTAAATTATACAAGAGTAATAAGTTATCTGTAAATGAGATTTCATAGTATTTTAAAAAAAAATCTGAACTTTTGATTCTGTACATCATAATTCATCTAAGAAAACCTGAAGTTATTTATTTGCTAGATTAATTTGCAAAAATACATGCTAAATACAGATTATACATCCACTGTTCTGTCTTATCACCAAGACTTACCCTTTTATGTAAGTGTGCTTGTATATAGTAATAAAAAAAATATGTGGCCTACGTACACTAAAAAAGATCTTCTCTTGGTCTCTGACTCTCAGTCTCCAGCTCAAAAGGAAAAGTTTGGTTCAGCCCTTTTGCCATGATGTGACTTTGCCCTTTTCGTAAGTGGCAAAAGCCAAGCTGAAATTAAACTAGGAATGACAGGGGAGGGAGAGAGTAACCTGCAGCCCTATAAGGGAGTGATGGACATGGTTTACGAGCAAAGGACCTGGAGTGATGTGACAGAAAAACCACAAAATCAACAAAATGGGGCTGAAGTGGGCTCACCTCCAGTATTTGCATGTATGCAAGGAAATGCCTACAAGGCACCATTATGGAGAAATCCCCAAAACTCTTTCTGGGAAATCACCATGCTTTGGTGCCTCTTTGAACTGCATGTACACTAATGCATGCAGCACGGGGAATAAACATGATGAGTTAGAGACAGCAGGGCTATGATCTTGCTAGAATCATGGAGGCATGGTGGGATGGCTCACATGACTGGAATGTTGCAGCGGATACAGGCTCTTTAGGAAAGACAGACCAGGAGGACAAGGAGGTGAAGTTGCCCTTTATGCAAGAGAACAGCTGGAATGCGTGGAGCTCTGCCTGGGGATGGATGATGAGCCAACTGAGATCTTAGGAGTGAGGATTAAAGAGCAAACCAGTATGGATGACACGGTAGTGGGTGTCTGCTGTAGGCCACCTGATCAAGAAGAAAAAGTGTATCAGGCCTTCTACAGCCAGCCAGAAGCAACATCACGTTCACAGACCCTGGTGTTCATGGGGAACTTCAACCACCCTGGTATCTGTTGGAAGAACAACACAGCAGGGCATAAGCACTCCAGGAGGTACCTGGCTGCATGAATGACAACTTTGTGACTCAGGTGATAAAAGGAACCAACAAGGAGAGGTGCGCTGCTCGATCTCATACTCACAAACAAGGAGGGACTCACTGGGGATGTGAAGGTTGGGGGCAGGCTTGGCTGCAGTGACCATGAGATAATAGAGTTTAGGATTGTGAGAGGAAGGAGGGCAAAAAGGAAACTCACAACCCCAGTCTTCGGGAGAGAAGACTTTGGCCTCCTTAAAGATCTTCCTGGTGGAGTTCCATGGGATAAGACCCTGGACAGAAAGGGGGCTCAAGAAAGCTGGTTAATATTCACAGATAACTTTCTCCAAGCTCAAGTCCAGTCCATCCCAACGAACAGGAAGTAATGCAAAAATGCCAGGAGGCCTGCATGGATGAACAAGGAGCTCCTGTCAAAACTCAACACAAAAAAAGAAGTATACAGGAGGTGGAAATGGGGACAGGTTTTTAATTCAGACATGTTCTTTGGTAGTTATTCACTTTGACAGTGCAGAAGGTTTTTTTTACTGTTATTTTGTCCAATCATTTTGCAGTTATCATTCACTTATAAATAAAATTGTAAACACTGAAAGGTTGAGATCTTTTTGTTGTTGTAACCATTAAAATAATTTTGACCAATCCAAGGTTACATTTTCCTTCCCCCTATGATTTTCACATCTCTTGTGCAAAAGCAGATCTGTGATAATGAGACCTGCAGGCAGTGAAAGTAGGTGTTGAGTCCATAATTATTTGATAGGATGTTTATCTACCATTTAGCTCAGCACTGTATTACTTTTTTCAAAGGCCACTTGGCCAAGACTGATTCCAGAAAACATTACTCTCATTTACAAGCTCCCATTTTTACTGCTCTGTTTGGTCTCATTTTTTAGTGCCCAATTGACAGCAGTCTAACAGGGACAGATTTCACAGGAGGGATGCACTCAGATTTCTTTTTCAAAAACTTGTCATTACTCATCTTTGTCTCTCAAATTTTAGATAGCTGTAGAACAAAAACGTTTTGCTGCATGAATGATTTTATTTTAATGGAATTAAAGCAATTAAAAGTTTAAGAAAAGCTGTCAACAAGGAACTAGTCTACTTTCAGGTGCTGTATCAATGTTCTAAGTACTTTGGAGGTTTTGGCTGTCCTGTTATTCTGCTATTATGTTTTAACTATTGTTTTTATGTTAGTGTGAGTTAAAAAAAAGAAGATCAATGACTTTCATTATAACAGTATTCTGAACAGCCTGTTTACTTTGAGGCTGAAAACCACTTGACTTAATTGCAGCCTTAATTAAGAAAAAGCCAATGAACACACATAATTCCTTCTAAAAATGTATTATTCTTTTCTCCTAGAGGGCAAACCAGAGAAATTTTCAGTGGGTCTTTTGGACCTTCCCTTTCGAATTGGAGTACCTTTCAATATTCCTTTGGAACTACAGGATGAATTTGGTCATGCAACACAGTTGACAACTGGCATTAAACCAATCCTTGAAGCTAGGTAATTCAACCATCTCATTTTTATTTTATTTTATTTTATTTATTTTACTTTTTTTGTCCTTTCTTCATGTGACATTAATATAGTAATTCTTTGGGTTTTCTCTGAGTGATACTTTTCACATAAATTAACTGGCATTTTGCTTTAATTTCTCTGAGAATATCTGAATGTATCTTGTATATCAGAACACTGTGTTTACTTTTTAAATTGATTCTGTTTTGGTTTATATGTATTTTTCTAGTGGATTGACGTTGCAGTATGGAGAAGTAACTGTAGGAACAAAGTGCATCATTAAGGGTGTCACTGCTAAAGGCTGTATAAATAGTTGCCAGGGCAAGGTAAGCTAATGAATTTAAATTTGAAGTAACATATTTTTAAAAAAACCAAAACCACAGAGCTAATAATTTTTGTGTAAAATAGATGATCACATAGTGTTATCTAAGTTTGGTCTACAGTAATGACTACAGGTGTTTCTTGGGATATTTTCAGATGATCTCTTACAGCTCTACCTGGAGCAGTTTGTCTTTCCCATAGCCGCAGTCTGTTAGCTGATGAGATGGGAGCTGGGGGGGCTGAGCAACACATGGTTGTGTGGTAGAGCGTACCCAGCATGCTAAATCACTTGTCTTAGTTTAAACTGGTGCTGAAATTGGTTTAAGCCAAATCATCCTGGTGGCTTTTGCACTGAAATAGCATAGGGAGCAGTGAAATCTCTCATTCTTGTAGTTGAGATGATGAGTAGTAACAGTTAATATGCGTGGTAACTACTCGAGCTTCTCTAGTCGTTTCCAAAATGTTTTTTTCGCTCCTGTAGCAAATATGTCATTCAAATCGAACCTCTTACTGATGAATTCTCAGCACCTAATCAAGCTGCTAATTTACTATAAAAACAAAAACATATGTTACATGCTAAAAAGATTTCTTTCATAAAACAGATCTTAATGCTTATGATAAATATAGATTTGAATATTTTAAAAAATAATTTTTAAATTATGTATATGGCATATTTACACAGTACTCTAACCAGGTCCTATTCCTTTCATTTAATCTTGCAGTCTAGCATAGTAAAGACAAAGCTAGGAACTAAGGTAGCTGAAGATAACTCATTATACCGTAGATATTGTATCTTAGAAAGAAGCAAATAAAGTTGCTGGTGGAAAGGTGTGTAAAGAGAAGAGGGAGCATATACCTTGCTTATTGAAAACTGGAGGGTATTGAATGCAGTAAGTTTTGTAGGTAAAGCTTAGAATTTAAGGTGAAGGGCAAGACTAATGACAGAAGATAGAGGTGGGTTATGGGAAATAAAGTGTAGGAGCAAAAGTTCCAGGCTGTAGGAAGACATAAATCTGGTGAGGGGCAAGACCAAGAGTCTTTTAAGGAACCTGCAGTACAGAAATAATACCATACCATAATAATAGAAAAGAAAGGGTGTTATTTTCTCATGTTGCTTAATTGCATAAAATGTCAGAGACAATACAGGAACTGGCACTGAAAGTGGCGGGTCTAATTTATATGAAAAAAGGACTGTTTAAGATGGTAATGAAAAATAAAGGCAAAAAGCAGTGTGGCGGGACAACAGATTAAAAACAACAGATAATTTTAAAATGTAAATATGGTGTAATTTGCAGTGCTTAATTTAAAATAAGAAGCAGAGAACATAGGAGAAGTTTTCAGCACCTTAAAAGTTGATTTTGAAATGGTAGCAGAACAGCTAAAATATCTCAGAGAAACAGGTAGTAATAGGATTCTGGAAAGAATTTAGAAGGAGAAATTGAATGAGAGAACAACAAGAAAAAAATGGAGAGCATGGAAAAAATTAATGTTTTTCAGATAAAGGAGTAAGGAAAAAAATGTTGAAGGAGTAATCATGCCAAATGGAGAAGAGAAACTTGATTGAAATAGGAAATACAGAATATCACAGTCGCCAATGAAGGAAGCACTGGTAGAGAAGAAGGAGAAAGCAGACTTCATTTACTTCTCTAGTCATTCATTTAATTCCACCCAAACCTGTCAAGACGAAGAGAAGTATATTTTGATTGTGGGTGGAAGCAAAGAGAAAATTTTAAGACAAGTGTGTGAGCAATATCAACATGTCTGCTTTCCTATAGGATTTCGAATACAGTCAGGAGAAGAGTAAAGAAGGGAGTTTAAAAAAGGAAAATAATATTTCTTTATTCGTATTTTCACTTTAAAGCACTGCAGTATACATAGAAGCAGACTTGAAAGTAAAGTAGATAAAGGGCTCATGAAGGGTAAGGGAAAAGAACTTTCCTAGAGTACACAGATGTTGAAAGATTAAAAGGAACGAAGTTGAAGATGTAAACTGATTAATTAGAGAAGACAGTATTAAGTAAAAAATGAGTATTGCAGAGAAGGCATTGAAACTAAAAGAAGGGAGGAGTGTCTGGTGCATGAATACAAAGCTTGATTGAACGAACGACTGAAGACTTCAATTTATTAACATTAAACGTCAGCTATCAGCTATATCCCTTTCCTATGGTTTTAGTTCCTGCCGTATTTTTTCCCCTCTTTCCCCCTGCACAGTCCCCCAACATGTAACTTTAATATATTTTGCCTTCCCCTTTTCTTGTGATTTACCATTTGGTTTAATGGGGCTCCAGCTGATATGTGCTGCTTGGCTCGCAGGCAGACCAGTACAGTTGGCTGGCTGGTCAGAGCTGGAGAGTTTTCATGCCCCTGTGTGGCCAGCCATCAGCCGGGGAACTCGTGTTTGATGTGTCTGCAGTTGTGATGCACCTGCCCAGGCCTCATTGCACTTTCTGCTTCTCTTACACAGCAAACCAAAAGAATTGTCTGATTGTTTTCATCCAGTCTACCAGGTGTTAATGTTGCACATACCCTGTCAGGCTTGGGAAGGGCATAAAACAGGATTATGAAACTAAACCTTTCCAGAGGCAGCGTTTTTTCTGAACGTGTGAAAACGACAATTCATGGATTGCAACTAAATATTCTCAAATATCAAATATATAAAATATGAAATGCACATATCTACAGTGCAACTAGTTTTTTTTAAGTTGGAGCTTTTAAGGTTATTGATTAGACTGCTTCGTTCTCTGATTTTAATGTGAAAAACTATTTTAGTGATGCTGTTCTACAGCACTTGTTTTTCTTATGGCCCTATTCAAAGATGAGATGGATAGTAATTATGGTGCCTTGCTTCAGGCAATTAGTGAAGGACTGCAGAACTTGCAGACCTTTTCTTTAAAACTACTCTTTTTTTTTAACTGATACGGTTGGTTTTTCCCCACTTAAACAGCCTCTAAGCAGAAAACCACAAGTTATGATAGCTGCTTTTAATGATTTCAGAACCATGTAGTTTAACATGCAAATCCTGGATGGAACATCTCTGGGAATAACAACATGAAAAAGACAGATCTTAATACAAGAAAAAAATCTTGATTTATGTAACAGTGCAAGAAAATTTGGATAGACTTCTGAAATTTACATATATATGAATTGACAAGACTATGTGGGATAATTTATGGCCTGGTTTTGTTTAAGGTTAATATTTAAAATATTCTTTTCATTAGAACTTTAATCTGAAGGTTACTCTTCCTGGTTTGAAAGAAGACACACAAATCTTTAAAATAAGATTACAGCCTGGTAAGTATCCTTAAAATATTTAGTGAATTTTTGTTGAACTTTATTCTAATACTATTAATTAAATGCTTTTTCTCCCAAGAAGGTAAAATATTTAGTGAGACATAAAAAAGGATATTCTAGTTCATCCAAATGATGACTGAAACTAAATCAAGCTAAAGGCATGTCATTCTTGGCAGGAATAACATCAGACTCACAGCCCAATCTTGTCCATTATTCTAGCAGCTGGAATTTGTCTGCTTACTTGAGACTAATTTTTTCACTTCTTTTTTTTCAATATAGAATCATAGAATGGTTAGAGTTGGAAGGGACCTTAAGGATTATCTGCTTCCAACCCCCCTGCCATGGGCAGGGACACCTCCCACTAGACCAGGTTGCTCAAAACCTCATCCAGCCTGGCCTTGAACAGTTCCAGGGAAGTGTTTTTAATTATTTTAAATCTTTTTCTAACGTAGCACCATTGAATGAATGAATTTCTTATCTTCTTGATTTTTTTCAGCATTAAGCCCTTTAACCTGTACTAATCTGCATTGACCTGTTCTCCCTGTAGAAAACATCTTGTGAATGAACAAGTGCTCATTCGGTTTCTTACCCCAGCAAAGGGAGAATGCTTTAGCAGTTGGGATTGTCTGAAATTTTCAGTGTTACATGTTGACTTTATCATAATGCATGAGAGGAGTATATAAATCTGTAATTCCACTGCCCTTACCAGAATTTTATGTTTTATGGATATCTTCGTACTGAGGATTCCCTTATGGGACACCTTTTATCCCTTGTTACCTCTGTTTTTCTGGATTTTGAAGATAAGGTATAGTTTGAAGACTGATTACCAGACTTTAGGCTTTCCCATCTCATTTTGCAGAGAGATTATGTACTTCAAGATTTGTTAGGCCAACAGTGCACAGTTTATTCCATTATTCTTTATCTTTTGAGGAGTTAAGGCTTCATGTAGAAAATGGAGTGGAACAGTTGAGGCAGATTGTACTGTGTATTGCTTAGTTATTTACCTTGGACTGAAGGCAGCTTCATCCTTCATTAGAATCTTTTGCTTTTGGCAATGTAGAGATGCTTCAGTACCTCTTCCTTCTCTTTGGACTTATCCTTAGCTTTTAAAGCTTTTTTTTGAGGAAGAAGTGAATAAAAGCTATTTCAGTTTTTCCTGTTCTTCAGCCAGTGATTTTGAAATGGAAGTTTTAATGAATGATGCATAAAGAATGTTTCTGAAAAATGGCCTTCTTTGTTCCTTCAGAACTAGTCTTTTAATAGTAATCTATTACTTCCTTCTGTTTTGTAATACTGATAAAATAATTGTATATTCCAAGGGGTAGACTTACTTGAATAGCTTCACTTTACTATCCAACTTACGCCAACAAAATTTTCTTTTGCTTTTCTTTGCCTGCAAGTTGTAGCTGTGCTGGCTTTGGTAATTAAACTGCTGCACATCATGATTGATCAGATATCTCAACATTAATATCTTTGGTTTTAACATGTCAGGAGAAAGCTCCAAGTTTCTTTTTGATGAATGTGAAATCCGTATGGTGTGTAAGTAGCACTATATCATGTGTTTACACCTTGTATATGCTGAAGTTCATCATGTTTGTCTAACTATTCCTTACTGAATTCATTCAGAAGTTTGGCAAGTGGTATGTACTGAAGGACGGGAAAAGTCTAGAACTTCTTGGCATAAACCAATACACAATAATTGGTCTAAATTGTTTGTTACCACAAACAACTTGGTAGCTTGGCTTTAAAAACTTCTTGAGATAGCAAAAACTGAAATCCAGTGTCTCAGAAGTTATCTGAACTATAACCACTGTTCTACAATTGTATATTTTTACAGGCCCTCCTCGTCAATTGAAAGTAAAACCAGATTCTGAAGTGCTAAGGATTGAAAATGGTACAGCTTTCCCCTTTCAGGTTGAAGTGCTGGATGAATCGGGAAATATAACAGCACAGCCAAAGTTGGTAGTTCATTGTAAGGTAAACTGCGTTTTATTACGTGCCATAAGGATTTTGATGCTTGCTTTTTAAAGGGCTAGGAAAAGACCCTATTTTGGCATCTAAATAAAATTTATTATCTTCAATAATGCTTTTGGAGTTTCTGTAGCATGGTAGCTATAACTGTGCCTTTCTTGCCTCATCTATTATGAGTCGTTCAGTAAGTTTCAGAATCAGAGGAATCTGGCCTTAGAAATGGAAGAGAAAACTATGTGAGGATATATAGCTACAATTTTAAGTTATTTTAGGTCATATTTGCCATATACAATGATAAAATTTGTTCAGGAGAAAAACTTCATACAGCTTGCTTTTGATAAATTTTTTTATGGCCAAAAATGCAAGTTTACTGCCTAAAAATAATATTAGATAAGACTATTTTCATAAGCACTTATCTAAGTTCAGAAGGGAATGCAGGTGTTACTGTGGCTTTTAGAAGTAAAACAAACACAGACTTTTGCCCTGTTGGACTTAGGGTTTTTTTTAAACTCAAGAAAGTGACTTTTCCAATTCTAGTGAAATCAGTCTTCCAGCAAGAACAGGTAAACAAGTAAAAATGTTTTTCCTGCTGCAAAATAGTCTTCATTCCATTTATGCTTTATGTGCCTACACTCTCTTCCGGTAGACTGGGTCTGCGGTAGTATCATGACATGTTGAATTTGATATTTAAATTCTGTTTAATTTGTAATTTTTAGAAAATTAATGAAAAGGGATTTATTTAACAACTTAATTGAATTTATTGCCATAATGGCAAAAGAGACTGGTGTTTATGTGTTAATACAAACCAGTTGAATAGATAGTAAATATTACTTCTATAACGTCTTCCTTTCTCCCACACATCTCATATCACCTGCAAAAAAAATATAGGTGTTGATCTTGCAGGCTTCTGGAAAACTGAAATCTATCAAATTTATCTGTAAATAGTCTTTTATATATATATACGCATTTGGACTTCTACAAATAATCATTTCTGGAATAACCCTAGTAGTTCTGTAAAAGAAACATGAAGTTTAATTTTACATTTTAAATAGTTTTTAGGTGCTTCAAATCTTCCTGTGTATTCTGTGGACTGCAGCAATGCAGGAACAAACATTTTAACTGGTCCAGTTATACATGTACAGAATATCAAGAAAGACCAGATCCTGAAAGCAAGGATTGAAATACTTGTAAGTATTGATTGGGATGTTTGGATGAACAAAAGATTGAAAACAGTTTACCATACTGTCTTGCTATTGTACTGAAGTCTTTTATGAATCAACTTAACTCCCCAAAAGTTACTATTTAGTTACCATAAGCCTGATAATCAGGTGGCTGCCCATTTTCCTCTCTGGGAAACCATAAAAAGGCTAAGAGTTTTTTCCATGCTTTCTTTACCTCTTACTCTTTATTTCTGAAATCCTTGAAGTGTTTCAGAAATATGCATTATTTCATAGAATTTCTGGGATTTTTATTCCCTTTCTTACTCCCTGGATCCTTCTGACAAATTACCTTCACTGCATAAACATTTAGAGCCAGAATAGGTATGGCAACATGTTCCCCAGAACTTTAGTGAAGAAGGATTTTTTTTTTTTTTCCAAAAGTTAAAAATCGATAGCTTTTTGTAGCATTTCAGTCTTAAAGCTCTTGAAGTTTGAATTTTTTAAATGCTGTTGAACATCTCAGTTCTCTTGACGTCAGGAGAGCCACACAGCTGGAGAAAATAAAACCTATGGTGCTTTACCCTGAAAAATGTGTAAACAAATACGAATAAGGCAAAATGAAAGGATACTTATGACTACTCTTAAGTAGTATTTTGTAAATTGTATAGCTATGTTTGGAACAGAAAAGGTTTTCTAAATAGCTAGCATCAATTCTAGTATCTATTTAAAAGTTTTAAGTATTCTGGCTTATTCTTTTGATTTACTTTTGACAAGTCAGGCTGATTTAACGTTTGGACACCTGATCACACCTGGTAATCCAGAGTAGTGGCATTTATATATGGCACAGTGATGTTTATGAATATATGTATATTTAATATCTTAATTATGTATCTTTTTTTCCCCATGTATAGAGTTGTAAAGATGTGCCAGCAGTGGAAAAGATTATTAAACTTCTTCCTAGCAGTCATGTTGCAAGACTACAGATCTTAAGTATGGACGGACAAAAAGCTATTCAAATTAAACATCAGGATGAAATTAACTGGCTTGCTGGCGATGTCATGCACAACCTTATATTTCAGATGTATGATGAAGGAGAAAGGGAGATACACATAACTCCAGCTTTGGCAGAAAAAATCAAGGCAAGTACTTTTGAGTAAGCAGCAACATATAGAAAGATATAAGAAACATACAGAATATAGAAACATATAGAAGATAGAAAATGCTGATTCTCTAAAATCCATAGACATCAGACCACAAGATAATATTCCTCAAGACTGTATTATTAAAAATGGGAACTCTCTGCTTAATAAATTTTTTAAAATAGTTTTATGAAAATTGTGTCCTTAATGAGATAAAGACACTTAATGAAATGTTAAATAATGCTTCAGGGTAGTATTATGAAAAGCAGATTAGTAATTTCCAGTGCTTCTCCTAAACACCAGAAAATAATTCCAACATAGTTATGATTCTTCAGATCTGGGGTTTTCCTGACATTTAGGAACCTTGAGTAGGCATCTTCCTTCATGAAGGTTTGCTTACGTATCTTATCCCCCTGTCTGTGTACATATGTGGAGCCTAATACAAAGGTAGAGCTTCACCAAATATGTGGCACTTTTTTTGGTGAGGTTTTTCAGAATCAGATCTTTCCTAACTCAAGATAAGTGAGGGAAACCCTAATGTATGTTTTGTTTTGTTAAGGGCTTTTTTAGAGAAATTTTCTGTATTTGGGAAGATAGCATTGGTTACTGTTGGGAAATGCACAGGCTTTCCATTGAAAGCTTCTATTGCCTGTATGTTACTTCAGCATATTTAGAATCACCACAGACGTATTATGTAGCGAGTCATTAATAATTTAGCTTCTGATTAATGTAAGAAATTTTAATTTTAGGTTAACTGGACACCTAAAATTAACAAAGAACATTTGATTCAGGGATTATTACCTGATGTCAAAGTACCAACATCAGTAAAAGATGTACGTTACTGTCTAATTACTTATCTTGATGACCATGTGTCTTTGGAGAGTGCGTTCACTGTCAGGTTTGTTCATTTGAAATACTTTTTTATGAATTATGTTGTTGGCAAAAGACTGTAGATCTGTACTTTGGGTTAAAAAAAAAAAATCTTTCCACAGATGAAATAATGAAAGCAGTTGGCAAATTAACAGGGGAATGTAGATTTGGCTGGGTGGGTGGGGGGTTTTATGCAAATTATTTACAGATGAGAACATTACCTATGTGAAGGACTCCATCGAGATCTGTTTGTATCCAGCCCTGTAATCACTTTTGTAAGTATACATACACTGAAGAAGATTATTGCTATTTTTGAAAACTTTCAGTAAACATTATCTTATAGAATAACTAGTTTTACTGAAGAGTCAGGTCACTGGTTACCAAAGAGAAATATCACTATGAAGTTGTTGCCCTTATAGAGGTTATTACTTTGGAGATAAAGATAGTATTTATCTAGCCAAATGCTGGATGCCTGCATCTGGTATCTCAGTCAAAAGTGACAGGCTGTAAATTGAACTTTAGAATTGCCTGCTTGTCACTCTTAGTGAGTCTATGCACTTAGCTCTACTTACTGTATCTTTATAAAGTTTGTTAAGATGGATCTTGTTCTAAATGGCTTTAGTGTATTTCATGTGTTCTTAATAGGTTAAAATTAAGTAACTAGTTCACAGCACATTGATGCCAGGGATAAATTTGCAGCAATTAGACATTTCACAGGTCTGCAGTGGGGAAAAAAAAAATTACATGACCAAGCAAAAAGTTTCTTTAGAATATCGGGAGCATAATGCTCGTAAAAAGCTGTCCATGATGCAGCTCTGTCAGAGACAGAAAAATTTTGAGTTAAGTAGTATTTTGTGTTTTAAGAAGAGCAGAAAAGTAGACTGAATGGATACCTCTCTTCTTGAAAGGAAGTAGAACAGTGAATTGATATATTGAATATTTTTAGTATATCTTTACTTGCCATTGAAAAGCAGTCTCAGATCAGGGAACTTCTATTCAGGGGTTATTCTATTGTAGTTGTTATAAAAATTAACTGGAGGTCATTCTACTAGGATTTTTAAAGATCTCAACATAATTTTTAGCTTAGAACACGCAAAGGGAGTAAAAAACTTTGTGTTGGATAACTCTTCAGTAACTTAATACATGTCAGATAATTCTTAAATATTTGGGGAAGCAGCACATAACACATGTTAACCTTCATCAAGTAAATGGAAGGAAAGGATGAGATTGTTTAAAAGCATCCCAGAATGTATTTTTAAGTGAGTAGTGTTAGTCACAGTTTAAGCTGATGACTTCTGCTTTATCATAGCAAAAGAGGAAATGGAAATCTGATTTTTCTTTTTTTTATGGTTGTTCATCTTCACCACCATTTTTGTAATGTGGTCTGGTTTTGTTTTGCTTTTAAGGAAAAACTGTGTAACTAAAAATTTTAAGCTATGTTAGTTGTAATCAGGTCCTTAAGAAGTCAGCAAATATTTTTGTAGCAAGGGAGACTGATACCTTTGTATGTGTGTATCAGGATTAATGTTGATGTTATAATTGGGTTTACAGTAATAAATTTATTTTAATATGTAGACAATTGTATGTTACTTCAGCTTAGAGATTTTGGGGAATTTTTTTTTCAAGATTTAAAATACTCCAAACTTTAATTTTGCTTTATCTGGCTAATGATCTCATCTATGGTAAAATACTGGTAGGCAAGTTATTACAGATAAGGTAGAATCCCATAACATTGCTGTGGTTTGTTACGTAAGCAGTGTCTGCTATGCTCCCCCTCATAAGATTGAGGTGAAAGCTACTGTGTAACTTGTGTGCACATTGGGCTTGATCCTTTAAAGGTGTGCAAGGATAAAATAAAATTTTAAAAGAATTCGTCACAAATGAGTGATAACTGCTGTATGCTTTATCATGCCTGCTATTATGTTATAAGTGATTACCTTCATGAAAATGATTGTAAGTCAATTTTCATATGCTGACTTAGACCACATCCTGATGAACCCAAGCACATTAAATGTAAATTAAAAGGACCAAGCACACTGCAGATTGGTGAAGAACTACAAGGTGAAATTGGTGAGTATTTGTATATTCTTCAGTTTCTTGTAAGATACATTTCTTTTTCTTTGCAGTTTATTAGCCTGTTATGTATACAGATGTCATCAAGAGTGAATTGTCTTCAACTATTTTAGTTTTACATTCTCATTCATGGAAAGATGATCAGACTTCTGTAATTGCCGTTTTACGATTCCGGAGTTACTCTTCGATAAAATTTGCCTCTTAGTTTGTACATTGGGACATTCAGCACACTGAGTTCAAATTGTTGGTAAATTTTTGTTTAGTTTGTGTATTCTGAAATCTTACAGGCCATAACAGCATTTAGACTATTTCAAAGGCATAGACTTCAAAGTGAAACATTTTAAGGTTAACTTTAACCTAAGAGGAAGGCATGTTAGGGATCACTCTTCTCATTCTCCACCAGTTTCTGTATGTAGTTGCTACATGACATAGTAAGAAATTAAAAATTCTTAACAGTATTTTGGGACATTAAAAGCTTCTGTGTGAGCGAAGAAAAGCACATAGGACAAACTAACAGGTTGAAAAACAGCTTTCAATTTTAAGTTTTTTTTTTTTTGTTTTAACTTTATAGCAAGAAATAATCTTTTTATTAAAAAAAAGTGGTAAGCACAAATATGTGATATGACTTTATAGATACATTTTTTTATACCCTTTTGATACCCACAAGATGTGAGGATCTTATCAATGTATATAAATGCTTGAGAGGGTGTAAAGAAGGTGGAGCCAGGCTCTTCCCAGTGACAGGACCAGAGGCAATGGGCACAACTTGAAACACAGGAGGTTCCCTCTGAACATCAGGAAATGCTTTTTCACTGTGAGGGTGACCGAGCACTGGCACAGGTTGCCCAGGGAGGTTGTGGAGCCTCCGTGCTTGGAGATACTCAAAAGCCATATGGACGTTGTCCTGGGCTACCAGCTCTAGGTGGCCCCGTTTGAGTGTTGGGAGTGTTGGTTCAGGTGACCTCCAGACATCCCTTCCGACCTCAGCCATTCTGTGATTCAGTGATACTCATGTAAATTTTCTCTATACTGTGTGTACGTTTTATACATTTCTGTTCCATATGTTGTATAAAGTTTCATTAAAGCAGCTGCTGAGGTAGTCATCTTAATAATCATTTTAATCATCATCATCTTTTTTAACAGATGTAATGATTACAGATCAGTATGGAAATCAGATTCAGACAGTGACGTCTGCATGTGTAAATTCCCTTGGAGTTTCTGGGCCTGGACTTGACAAATCAAATTTGAAAATAACTTGGCAGGTATTTGTGAGATGCCATATAGTTTATTTCTCTGTGGCCTTTGTGTGGTAATTGTCTCAATTCTGTCACACAGAATTGAACCAAAACTGTGTAAAGCTAGTCAAATTAAACTGGTGGCTTTGGCAGTGTTACGTTGATGGTTGGACTCGATCTTAAAGGTCCCTTCCAACCTAGACAATTCTGTGGTTAAGATAGAGACTTAAAGCATAAGATCATATGATCCTGTTTTAAGTAATACAGCAGCATCTGTTAAAAACCTTTTCACTGCTGCAGCTGTACAATTTGTGGGCCAGTTCACTTCATCCTGAGTCAGGTTTGCTTTGTTTCTAGTCCATTGCTCTGTATCTTTTCTTCTGTTTTTACTTATGGTGGTACAGTTGATTTTATGATCTTTTGAAGGACCTTGTAGAACAGCCTACTGATATTGTCTGCCACAGTTTAATTTAAAATGCATTCCGTACCTTTTAAAATAAGTTGTACGTAACATTGAAAAACAGATTGCTGAGAAATGCTTGTGTTCAAAATTGATCACTTCTCACACAATAAGTCCATTTGAATTTAACAAAAGGAATAGCGCTTATAGTTTAATTTTTAGTCCACTGTCTCACAGTAAAAACAGAAATGGTGTCTAGGAGGCATAAATAGTAAAATAGCATATTGAAAAAAATGAATAAATTATACTTCCGTTTATTTGTTCTTGATAATACTCTTTTTGTTTCTCAATAGGAAAGTACTCTAACAATGAGAGTAAAAGGTATTCGTTTTAAACCATGTTTACTTGGAAGCAAAGAATTGTGCTTTGCTTGGCGTGAATTTTCTGACTTTCTGAGAGTAAATTTGACTGCGGGATCCCCTGCTAAATTGCAGTTTGTGGATTGGCCAGAGTTAGAAAAGGTAAGTTGAACAGTTTTTGTTTGGGGAAAAAAACAACAGGGCCACTAGTCAGCAAGTCTTTTATTTCCAGAGCTTGTTGGAGCACAGGATTCAAAGCTGAAAACACTGATTTCTTAGTATTGATACTTGTAAAAATTGTCAGAATATGACAGCTATGGAGGCATTTTTTGTTTTTATTCTATACAGGATAGCATAACACAAGCAAAATTAAGTAAGTATTTTGCCACTTTTCTAATTATATAGACATATTTTAAATGGGACTGTAGACGTGAAGCATTTTTCATACAATGGCTAAATATGTTAGTTTTTTAAAAGTAAGCTTATTTTGGAGTAATCTAACTCGTGTTGTGTTTACAACACTGTATTTCTTTATATCTCTTAAGCTGTTTATTCTGTCCCATTTGCCCTTCTACCGATGTATCTTTTTTTCTTTGGTGCAGCAATTTTACTGTGGGCTGGATCCTAACACCAGTCTTCCAGTGCTGTTTGCCAAAGATACCATCCTTAATGGTAGTAATAGTTGGCAGCTCATCTCTCCTTTATCTGTTCTTGGGGTTTTTTTGAAGTTTAGGATGTAGGGCAGTCCCAAATCTACTTAAATTTACAAGTGTTTACGCTCAGAAAATGGGGAAGGAAATACAGTACTTATATCAAATGAAAAGGATGGAGATTTTTGGTACCATCCATTTATTTGCTGTGGTTTTTTAATTATTATTTTTCAATGTTTACTTTGGCTATTCAGTGATAGTGATGAAGTTTCAGCAGAAAGCAAAATAGGAGAGTGGATGCAGGTAGAAGAAAATGAGACCTCTGAGTAGAGAACAGAAATAAAGACCGGCGTGTTGGGAAAATGAAGAAGGAAGTTATTGAAGAAAAAAGTCAAACAAAAGGTTCAGAGAGTATCGTAACTATTTTTACTCTCTAGAAAGATATCAAGGTTTATCAGAAGGTAAAAGTTATAGGCCATTTCCTCTTTCTACAACAAGGAAATTGTTTCATAAGCCTTTTCGGAAACGTGTCTTTCTTTTTAGTCACATCAACGTGAGTAACACGTGCAATTCAATTCAAGTAGTGCAATTTATAATGACAAGAGAATGTAAGTGGGAAAACTCTAGAAATACCTTCCTGGAGTTTTACAGTTCTGTAGTGGTCTAGCTGTTATGGGAGACAAACAGTATGGAAAAAGCAGACATTATTGTGCTGGGGATTCCTGACCTGCTATGAATGTCTGATATACCTAGAGTAAAATAGTATGATGCGTTTGTATCTCTTCCAGCCCATTGCAGTAATTAATGGTAGAGAATTGCAGAAGCCCCTTATTGTTCAGCTGTGTGATCAGTGGGGAAATCCATCTCCTGAACCCAATGTCAAAATCAGCCTTACAAAGAGTATCAACTTAAAGGTAAGCATAGGCCTTATTACATGAACTTTTTTTTACACAAATTTCTCTTGTCATGTGTACATTATCTTCTGCATATTCAAGACATTTTAGGAAAACAGAATAAAATTGTACAGGCACAAAAGAACAGTTAATGTCATATAATAGTAGTGTCAATGAGTAATGTAAACAGTTCCCAGGACAGATTGCTCAGCTCCCTTTCACTATAACAATCACAAATGTAACAAAATTCCTATAGTACAGTGTCCACCTGTAATTAGTATACACTGTGGACCTTCTACTGAACCTTTGTCCAAATTCTGTATGCACACCACCACACTCCTTCCCCCACTTTATCTTAGGTAATTTAATGAATAATATTAATGATGACATGGTCCAAACTGGCAAACAAATAATTTTTATCTGGTCGTTCTTTGATTGTGGTTCCTGAATATATGACTTACGGTCTTTATGTAAAGCTAGTCAGCAGGGTTTGCTCCCTACTTGATTATCCCTCTGAAAAGCATTGGTGCTATAAACCAAATTAAAACAATGAGGTTGCAAATCTAATCCAAATTTAAGTTGTTACTGCCTTTTCAGTGAGCGAGATACGAGTGTCAGATGATCTGCACATTGATCTGTATGAAGAAAGGAGTTTGACAGAATACTCCATTCATTAAAATTTTGGTTCTTGTTACTGGGGGGAAAAAAAAAAGTCAAACTGTTAAACATTCCTAAATTTTGATGGAGAGACTTTTGTATTGAATGTGTACATTATCAATACAGGATGTATTCATCCCCCTCTGGACACGACTTTTTTTTTTTCATGCAGGACTGGCCTTGTTCCCTTTTTTTTCCTGCTTGCCATGCATTTGTGTCCTTCCTTCAGTACTCACAGAACAAACAGCAGCCCTCAAGAACTATGTCACAGCCTCACCTTTCCCCCAGTTTAACTACGCTACTATTACTTATTTTTATTGCATTTCTTTTTAAGGAAATTTCTTTGTATCTTGAACATTTTTCTTTTGGCTTTTTTAAATCTTTTGCCATAGAAGTCTGCATCATAGTTTGGGGTTTTTTTTGTCTGCCCCAACTACTGCCTCTACGATGGCAGCTTCAACTCCTCAACGCTTCTAGTTATGTTGTTCTTGAGAGAACATACAACCTTGACAGTAATTCTGTGTAGTTGTGCTGCCTGATCAAAGAGGTGCTGTGGTGGCGTGCTGTGTCTTTTCAGACATTATGCCATCCTCCAGAGAGGACTAGCAGCATGTCTTAGGAAGTCTGCGTGCTTTTTATCGAAGTGGGATGTGTGCAGGAGAAAATGTTCTGAAAGCCAAAGTGGATCATTGTTATAATGTGTTTCTTACAGTGCGCTCTCCCAGAGCTTAACACTGGTATCATTTCTAAAAGTTACTTTTGTACATCAGCAGAGCAACCAACTGCTCTTTGCTGAACAGACATCGGATCAGTATTCATGAGTATCTCGGAGAACCTCTTTAGAGATCTGTCTTGCCAAAGTCTCCCAAAGGAAATCAGAAGCTTCTGGGAACTGAAATTCTCAGATAAGGTGTCTGCCTATATTTTGCGTCCCATCCTCTAAGTCTCCTAAACCTGATATTCTGCAGTTGCAGCATGTGTTTCCTGTATTCCATTCTCTGTCTTACACGTCCAAAACTAAATGAGTATGGTTGAACAGAAACACTCTGAACTCTTACGTGCAGCTCAATAATGGAAATGTACAACGCACTGGTTTCTGTAAAAATAAAAACTTTCCATTCTGTGCTGTACAGTAATTTCAAATACAAACTTACTCAGTTGAATTGAATATACTCTTCTGAAGAGTTTATGAAAAGTCTGTCAATTTTGGTATTTCTCAGTGTATGTTTACAATGCTGTCTTCCATTTGAACCATTAGGCACACGTTAGGCCATTACCTTTCTCTAGTGACACAGTAGGTCACTGTGATAAATTCATGCTCCCGTAGCTGATCCATTATGAATAAATTTTCACAATTTTTTTCCCTGATGTAGTTTCATTCTTTTAACTTACTGACATAAGATTTGGGAAAGAAAATAATTTTGGAAGAAGATCGCCCACTTCAAGTATTCCACAAACATTGTTTTTTTGTAGTGAACACTAGACACTTAGTCTCCTGAAATTTGTGCTGAAGTAGCAAAGGGAAACAATTTAATGCTGAACGCTACTCAGATAGTGGCAAACAGTTGCACCACATTGTTGTGTTATATCATCAATGAAAAAGTTGATTCCCTTCGTTAGAGAGGAATTCATTACGGAAGAATTCAGAACGTATCTGTGGCTTCCTTTGCTGTCCTCCAAACTCTAAAGCTGCTATCTGAGGTTCTTTTGATACAGTGATAAGGTATTTCTTAGGTAAGGCTAAGGTAGCATACACACACACTTGCAGAAGAAATAGTTTCTGCTTACTTTAAGAGTGTATTAGTATTCTTTAAGATTCACAGTTGTTTCTGTGAGAGGATAGGCATTCTGTATCTGCTACATTGGAGTCCATAGTTTCAAAAAGTTGTAGTTGATGAAGAAATGAAGTGGTAGCTTTTCTGTCATTTAATGTGTAAAGGCAAGTATGACTTAATGATGCTGCCAATGATAACACTTCACTTCAGTGCCAGGGAGGTAAGTACTGCAAAGACAGGGTGCACATAGAAAACACATCTTGAAGAACACCAGTGATTTAAAGGGGAGTTATTTTCTAACAATGGGATTTAGCAAGAATTCCTTTAAGTCAATAGTAGAATTTATATTGACTTCAAAGGACCTGGGGGTGTTGGTCAACAGCCAGCTGAATATGACGCAGCAGCGTGCCCAGATGGCCAAGAAGGCCAAGAGCATCCTGGCGTGTATCAGGAATAGCGTGGCCAGCAAGACTAGGGAAGTGATTGTCCCCCTTTACTCGGCACTGATGAGGCCACACCTCGAATACTGTGTTCAGTTTTGGGCCCCTCACCAGAAGGACATTGAGGTGCTGGAGTGCGACCAAAGAAGGGCAATGAAGCTAGTGAAGGGTCTGGAGCACAAGTCTTACGAGGAGCGGCTGAGGGAGCTGGGGTTGTTTAGCCTGGAGAAAAGGAGGCTGAGGGGCGACCTTATCACTCTCTACAGCTATCTGAAAAGGAGGTTGTAGCAAGGTGGGGGTTGGTCTCTTCTCCCAAGTAATTGACGATAGGACAAGAGGAAATGGCCTCAAGTTTCACCAGGGGAGGTTTAGATTGGATATTAGGAAAAATTTCTTCACCAAAAGGGTTGTCAAGCATTGGACAGGCTGCCCAGAGAAGTGGTTGAGTCACCATCTGTGGAGGTATTTAAAAGGTGAGTAGATGCGGTGCTTAGGGACATGGTTTAGTGGTAACTTGGCAGTGCTAGGTTAATGGTTGGACTTGATGATCTTAAAGTTCTCTTCCAATCAAAACAATTCTATGAATTAGTGTTATTATCCTAAACAACACTGACAAGAAGTTATCTATATTAGCATTAGATTAAATGCCATTTCTTACGGTATAGAGATCAGTTCTGGTTTTTCATTAAGTTTTGATAAATAAGGTGGTGTACTTCATCACTTATAACACTTTTCTCTAGGTTGTCTAGCAGTCTTACATTTTTGGCGATGGGTCTGGAATGAGGGAAGGGGAGGAGAGACACGGCCGTTTCAGTTCTTTTTATTCCAGTTGTATAGTTCTTTAATTTTTTGCTACCCGGGAATTTCTGTACAGACTGGAGAAACACTGTAAAAGGGAATAGTTTGTAGGAGGTTTTAGAATCTGAAAATATACTCAGGTTAATGTGTGCTATGGATGACATGATTGCATCAGTAGCTATTAAAGAAATAACATTACCAAATATTTGAACATAGTAATGAACAAAAATAACCCAGTCCAGATAAACTGATTATCTTCAAAAATTGACAGAAAATTCTGAAACCTCTCAATATTGCGTTCGTAACAGTGTATCTTTCCCTAACTTAGAGTGTAAAAATACAAAGAAGCTATTGCTCAAATGGAAAGACAGCATGCAAGCAAATGAGATACACATTTTATTCTAAGACTTGAAACTCCTTCTGTGTCATTGAAAGAATAAATACTTTTTTTTTTTGACAGATTGTACCTTCAAACCAGCAACATAAAACAGATGAAAATGGTAGGGCTAACCTGGGAGTTATTAGTATTCATGCACCTAGGTAAGTAGTGAAAACTATATGGAAAAAAACTTGAATTCTGAAATGTCGCGTGCTAGATGTATTTAAGCTGCGCATTTCATAAAATACATACCAAGAATTAATCTAGAGCTAAGGTCAGACATTTATTATTTATATGCCAATGGAAGGCCAGATAGTGAGCTTTCAGAAATTAAGTGCTTAGATGAAAAAAAATTCAATAGCTGCATCTTTTGGTCTTCTGAGAAGTTGCTGCTCTAATTTTCTGAGTCCTGTTTTTTCCAGTCATGGTAAAACACAGCTTATAATTGTCGACCTGTTCCTAGTGCAGATGCTGTCATAAGCCACTTAAAATGTTTGAAATGTACAGGCTTTGGGTGACCAGTTCCAGACGCTATGCTTTCAAAGTAGGAACACAATTTGAGAGTGTTGAAACTCCACTTCTCTGGGTGCTAACCATTGTTTTAAAGGATTAGGTAGAGCATCCAAAAGAATTTTAAAAATATATATATATATTTATTTTTTCTTATTTGCCATAGAACTAAGGAAGTTTCATTTCCTGCAGATGTGTGCTGTGGCTCCTACTTCTTCACGTCAGTCACCCTGTCTCCCCTTACACTCATGTGTCCCATCTGACTTTTCAAAGTCTGACTTTCTTTCTGACTTTTTCATCTGACTTTTCATTATTTCAATATCCTCCTCATGTTCACAGTTCTGCTACCCACTACTTGTATCACTGAACCTTTCTTGACAAGACTAGGTTGGCTTTAGGTAGCTTAGAAGCTAGCAATAAGTGCTTGTTCTTAAACTTCCGAAGTATTTCATGGCAGTTAATATTTTTGCATTCATATCTGCAGGATTTGACCCATAATATTATTTTGCATTTGGGAGAAAATCTATTTTAAATGCTATTGATGGTGCTTAGTGTATAATGCCTGCATCTTGGTAGAAGGAGGATGAATATTAGTTATCAGTATATTACTGGAGGTTAGAAACAGGTGTGCTCAGTGGTAACATCCTGTGTTTCATTGCATAATCAAAATTCACTGAGGAGTACAGCCTCTATTCAGTTAAATATTATATTCCCAGTTCTGTTAAAAACTTGAAATTTAAGGTTTTTTTAATACTGTAAAAAAAGAGTTACTCTATAGCAATGAAGTCATTACATACTTGCGGTCCACTTTGCTAGATGTGAGTTGTACACAGGTTCACTCTTTGGAAACTATCAAAGCACAATGCTCTTTAGACAGCATTTTAATTAGCTGTGTTTGCTTTCCACCTTAGTGTTGTCTGCAACTTAAAGCTGTAGTTGCTAGTGTCTTACAGACAGGCAATGAAACATGATCAAGCTAATGAATATTAAAGGAAAATTAAATTTAATGAGTTAATATCTTGATATCTTAAACTTACTATTTTACTTGTCTAATTGTGCATTAACACTTCCATTTTTTTTTCCCTTTACTACTTAATAACTTTTAGATTTTCTTCTAACATGCTTTCATGTACATGGTTCAGACTTGAAGTGTGTTGAAAATTGTCTTTTCAGAAGAGATATTTTATAACAGTTTTTATGATTTCTGTATGTTTCAGGGGAGAACACACTTTACAGCTTAAAGCCTCGTACAACAAGACTACATTAGATTGTCCTATAATCACATTCAATGTCCTGCCTGATCCTGAGAAACCTGTCCGCTTGAATGTTAAATATGACAAAAATGCATCTTTTCCAGCAGGAGCTACCTTCACCGGTAAGTTATAAGGATTCTTTGGTGGAAACCAGTCACTCAAGAGCTTTCTAAACATATGAAAAACTCTTTTGATGATTCTTCTGATATGTTTTCTTACTTTTTTTTGGTCTGTTTTGTCTCAGTTCTTTGCAACAGCCATATCTGAGATGCCTCTGTAACACTTGGAGAGAAAAGATACTTCATCTTTGGAAAGCATTTCAAAAGACCACTTATTTATTTGTTCCAAATTATTGGCTTTGTCTATAAATGGTAAAACTATGGAATCTCTTCTCTGTCCTTGATGAAATACCGTATTTCAGTTTTTGTTCTTCCCAAAAGATGATCTGAGCTAGTTCATGCATGCTTTCCCTCATCTCGTTTTTTGTGGAACAGTAACAAAGGAATTAGCTGTTAAATTATAGGCCACCTGTGAGCCAAGAGGAACTAAAAAGTGATCAGAAGTATGCCAGGGCCAGTACAAAATAATCTTTTCTCTTGCTGTATTCTTTCACAAAAGGATGATCTTTGCTTTCTAACTAAGGCTGCTGAGTCATAAAAGGAAAAAAAAGAAAAACACATCTCATGTTCTATATCCCAGTAGTATTCCCAATAAGCAAAACAGATAAAGAAGAACAAGTTATGACAATGAGGAAACATCTTTTGCTAAAGCAAAACAGAATTTGAAACCTCTGCTTTTTGCTGTAAGGAAACTTTGGCATGAATAAGAGACTTATTCTAACTAATTCCATTAATTCAGGAAATAAGTCGTCTTTACGATAACCGTGGGAGGTATGGTTCTTGAATTTGCCAGTGAAGTTTACAAATTTACTAGCCCTGCTTCCCAAAAGATTTTGTCTTTAATTTGCAGTAACACCATTTGCACTACGGAATCATGATACAAAGATATTCTTCAGAAAGCTGAAGTTCTGTCTAAATAAGTTAAATAGAAAGCTAATAGTAATGTATTATGTAATTATGTAATACCATAATAAGGAAGGCAAAATAATACTTCAGTAACAATTTACTGAAATTAAAAAGAAAAAACAAAAAACATTTGAGACTTCGGAAGCGTGCTGTATTTTGTCAGTGGTACCTGTGAAGGAGAGTAAAGTAGATTCCAAACTAATTTTGTTTCCCATTTAATCTCATCCTTGGTTTTTAAAAAAAAAAAAGTTAAAAAATCACATTTGAATCTTCAGTAGATGACTTTTAGGCCTATTTGATGAAGTAAATACTAACAAATTTCCTATACTGAGTAGTATTCACTTAAGAACTATAAATTAATTTAGACATGAAATTGCTAAGTTACTAACTCTGATGTGCTAATCCTATTTAATTTGGCCTTTATTTGAAAGGAGTGAATTAAGGTGGCAAATCTGATGCAGTTTTCAAAAAGTTTCAGGAGAGGTCAGGGAAGCTTTGGATCAGTATGTATGTTTGCAGTACCGGGCAGTTGTTGGAAATATAAAGAATATCATTAAGTTGGTACATGGATGAATGTAGAAATGGGAGCAGGTTGGGAACTACACGACTTCTGTACAGGAAAGTGGTGCTTTGCAAAAGTGTTTGAAGGAGTGGACAACTGTGTGAATGTGAGTGATCCTGCTGATGTAGAGTACTTGGCTTCTTAGAGAGCTTTCGTCAAGTTCCTTAACCAAAGACTCTTAAAGTAAGCTGTTACAGGACACTGTCCTTCCTATATATCAGTCTTTCCCATGCATTTAGGTTGACTTAACACCAAAAATGTTGTCTGTCTAAGGAGAGTTTTCAGTTCTGTTGCTGTTTCACAGTTTTATTTCAGCGCAAGCATCTGACTTTTTCCCACCTATTCTCTGCACTCCTTTGTAAATGTTTCCAGATTCCCAGATGATAAACATCTCTCAAAGTTGACAAAAAAAATCAGAAAATCTGCTTCATACAAATCCATTTGTTGTATCCCAAGCCTGTATGAAATTACCTGCAACATTTATTCAAAATTTAGAATAAAAAGAATTTATTTGTAGTGCTAGGAGATGAGAAGCAGAGTAACTCCCACAAATACGAGGTCTGTGGTATGGGGGCTTGTTTTTTGACCAAAGGAGGTTCATATTCTAAGACAGCAATTATATTGTCATAATTTGATGAGCTAAAATTATTATGGAAAGAAGGTTTTTGTTCTTTAAAATACTCCATACAGTGTTATGAACTTGACTAAATTCACAAGGTATTTTAGTTTTCCCTAGAAGCGGCATACTACAGAATCAGAATCACAGAGTGCTTTGAATTGGAAGGGACCTTTAAAGATCATCTAGCTCCAAACGCCCTGCCAAATAGACCTTTTTCAAATGCAGTGTGTAGTATAAATCAACCAGGTTTTGAGAGAGGAAGAGAATTAAACAGCTTCTTCAGGAGATAACAGCATATATGACATTAAGCTTCGATATAAAATGAGATAGTAAATTCCTTATTAACAGCCTCATATTTAATTAACGTTCTAATTATTGGATTTACTGGTGAACTCAGGTACACCTGAGGGCAGACACTGCAATCTTGGAGAATGTCATGCCTGAATTTTTCATACGCATCAAAGCACAGTCCTTCCTTCAAGTGCAAAATTCAGTTCTACATGAACAGTGCAGCTTCAATTACATGTATGAAATGCACCTGTAACCATAGTGTCAAAGTGCTTAGTTCAACTAGAAGAAGGGTAGCTGTATTCTAGTTTGGATTCCGTTTCCTTCAGACCACTAAACTTTGTATGGAATATGTAGGAAAAGCTGAATGTTTCAGATTGGGATATAAAATGGCAAGTATTTTGACTGCAGAACCAGTCAACGGCAAATGGAGGAGTGAAACATGTCCCTATCTCCTACTTCTAACAGATTTAAGTATGTGATATTAGTCTATAAGAAGTAGCCAAACTCAGCTTCAGATTCATACTCTGAGTCCTTCTTTTTATTACAGTGTGGCTAATAGATGGGGAAAATGGTAGGGGCGTTGGTACAGTCCCTTTCACACTACTGCACCTTTACATTAGTCAATGGCTAAAGCACTTGTGAAGGAAGAGGGAGATCTGGATTTCCTGTCCTTGAAGGAAGAATCAGCTTCTTCCCTAGCTAATGATTGTTCTTTCCTGAGAGCAAGAAGCAGCCTGGCTTGCTATTTTGTTAAGAATGATAACCTGGGAAATTTGAGGGTATTTTTAAAGCAGTCATTGGATAAAGTAGGTGTATTTTTTTTCTAAGGATTGTTACCTAGTCTAATTACAGGGATAGGGAGGAGAGGTTTTCCGTATCCAGTTTTAAATTTTTTGTTGTTTGTGCTCTGTTTGGAATGCGGGTTTTATGCGTTTTTCCTCTAGGTATGAGGGAGACACAGAAATTCATGGAGTTTGGACTTGGTAATTGTGAATAAAAATAATCTTGAGAAAATGTTGTCTTTCATTCTATAGATTTTATGGTTAGTGTTCTGTCTGAAGATGACAACATTATTAAAAATATTAATCCAGCACGGATTTCCATGAAAATGTGGGAAGGACAGAGCAGCGGAACTGGGATACCAGTTGATGTAAGTTATCAAAATGGGTATCAAAATGACAGCATAGGAAAAACATTTGCATTAGAAACTTTCCTTCACTTAACTTGGAACAACATCCTGTTCTAGATTTTAAATAACAAGTATTACGTATCAATCATATTTGCTTGTCAATATCTGTCCTGTTACAAGTTGTCAGACTGTTCAAATGTCAAGACTATAGTAAGGACAAAAATGTTACTGCTCTGCAGAAGCTAACTAATAAATAGCAGGGACACTATTAAAAGTTGGCACCCTGAAATTTGCAAAGAAAAGACTCTGAGAATTAAGAATAAATTATTGATTACCTCATTGAATTACTGTATGCTATCAGCACTGCAAATCATTAAGACTTGATAGCATATTACAAGGTACTTTAACTTCCAATATATTGCGTTAAATTTTTTGCATCTGTCTTTTCAGGTTACAACATTTAGCTGTAGTAAAGTGAAGGATGACAAAGAAGATGGCTTCTTTTACTTCAGGTATAGGAGCATTTGTTTTATAATTACTGATGCAACTTATTGGACAATATACATAATTTGAAATAGAAACAAGAGTTTTAGATTTTGATAATAACAATCTGTTATGGAATTAGTATGATGAAGTGCTACAAAATGGTAAAAGATAATAGCGCAAGATGCAATGAACATGAGGATTGACTTTTTCCCTAGATACATTTTATATTTGTTTAGCCTGAAAGTAGAGAAGAAAGGAGACTTAAGATAATGTATTAGAATACATGATGAGAAATGCTAGCAATGAAGGGCTACATCATCTGCTTGTCACTTGTCTAGTAACATTCCTTAATTCTTTTCAATGTTAGGTTCAACTGCTGTAGAATTTCAGGCTGGACAAAGTGAACTTAGCTCTGATACCTTCTGTAGCTGTGTCTTAACCCTCACCATGACCTTGGCCCTGTCAGTTTAGTGGTCTTTCCTCGGGTTACTTATTTAGGGATGGTGTCTTAGATGACGGGCAGCAGAACTAGAGCTCATTATAAGCTGGTGCCTGACTGCCGCATTCTTTCTGCATCTGTCCCTGGCAAGCGTGCTATGGGATCGATTAAACAGTTGTGGTGTACGGGCTGTTGATTCAAGCTCCTGCCTTCTAGGAACAGACATTCCTTCTCCTTTTAGAAAGCAGACTTTAGGATCACCTTAGTCCAGCAGCTATCACTGTTGCAGAGCTGATCCTGGTTCCCACATCAGAGGAACAGAGGCTGCTGCAGCTCAGCTATGTCAGGATTCTGGGAGCATCTGAGTAGCAGCACTTTAAGAGTTTCCTCACCTGCCTTTTGAGGTGCATAATAGAGTTCAGGAAGCCAGGCATTCAATTTGTAACTCCTGGGAATCTACGTGCCTTCAGGACCTTGATGTAGCATTAACTCTTCCTCACTTTTTTTCTGGGGAGCAAGTTAGATGAAGCTCAAATCCAGAGTTCTGACCCAGCTTGATGTGCAATGCAAATGTATCTCCGTCTGTAATTCCCTCTGTCATATCCAGCTAAGAAATTATCCCATCTGGGAAAGCAGTTGATATGACCTTTGTTTATTAGGCTTTTTAGCTTCTCAGATGGTGTACAACAACGTAATGAATTTGTATATGAAGCCTTTTTCATTTAAGAGATTACAACTAATTCAAAAAGCTATCGAAGCATGGTTTTCTGTATCATTACCAAGATCTGTCTTTACCTTGAAGGCACTCAAGGTTCCAAAGCCTTCTGAGGCTTAGTTTGGCAGCTATAGCAAAAGAAGACTCCCAGATAAGGGTGCAGTTTTCCTTTTAACAGAGCAGAGCTTTCTGTGTGGCTAGTCCAAGGTTATGGAATGAACTCCGGAAATCAAGGATCACTGCAGACTTCCACCAAGTATGAGGTGCATTTCTGTGACCTTGTTCTTTCTGAGAAGCTCTTAGTTATAGGTATAGTTAAAACATAAGAACTCCCTAAAAAGTTACCAAAACAAGGCACTCTGCATCATGTATTTGTACCTCCAGAAAAAGAAAACTGGAAGGAATGTGCCAATGTGTAGTCATCCTAATAAATGTTCTCCTGTGAAAAGTACTATGATCATCAGTGTGATATAAACTAGCCTGTATAGAGTTGAATATGGAATTATTAAAATCTTGATATCAGTACCTGTAGTACTAGTTGTTCACAAATGTCTAGAAATAAAACTCCCCACCTTTTTGAAAAGTTTGAAAGAACAGCCAGTAGGTAGAGACTACCCATTAGCAGCCCTTGTAGGAAAGTACATACTACTCATTGTTGCCTGTCTCTGTGGCAGCACTCTCTGCCACCTGGCTTCTCTCAGGTTTCCCTGTCCTTGGCAGTCACGGATAGTTTTCATCTATTTAACGCCAATCAGTAACATGGACACCATAACGCGGTCTTACAGCTTTCATAACGATTGTGCAATTTCTTCTTTTTCTAAAGCATATGTCTAGTTAGATGGTGTTCAGCCATGAGATCCTTAGCAGATTATTTACAACTCAGTTTTTTTAATGCATCCTGACAAGGCAGATGCTACTTTCAGTCTAGATAAAACCTAGATAAAATGCAGAAAAGAGGTAGAATTGTTCCTTCTCTGTATGAAATACAAAAAGGAAAAGTCATGGCCTGTTCTAGAAATAGGTAGAGCTTTGGGATTTTGTTTTTCACAAGTTAAGCATTCCAGGGAATCTTGCATCTTACTCCTTCCCAAACAAAATAAGAAGAAATAAATTGCTTAATGGTACTGCTAAATCAGACAAAATGCTCTAAGTTGAAAACAAAAAATCTCATTAATCAATTCAAGCGTGCCGCAAGTCATCTTGGAGTAATGTCTGAATCTTGGTTAGAGGCTGTTTGCATCTTCTCAAAAGTTTCTAAGCATTCGGAAGTCACTGCCATCCCTTGTTAAACACTGCAGCAGTCTTCTGGATGCTTTGTGGCCATCCTCGCTAGGTGAAGTTCTGTTTATAGCAGCGGAAGTGCAGGTGTCTGTCTTCCTTTTATGTTTTGATGGTAGGGGTTCTTTGCCAGTAGTCTGCACTCTGTAAACTGTAAGGTGGAATGAAAACTCTTGGACACTGATCCAAGTTACCCAACTTTGTACACTTTCGGAGTAAGGGAAGGAATTGGCCACCCAGATTTCATGTAAATTCAAGCCAAAGATCTCAACCTCTCTATGCTCTCTTTCAGAAGCTTTGTGAAAATTCATAGAATGGGAAGTGGAATGAGGTAGACTTGCAGATTTCTGAATAATAGGTCTACAACAAACTTCCTGTCAGCTAGTAGAGACAAACTCTTGGAGGAGACTTTCCTCATCCAAGCTTCCAAAAGCCTTATTCTAGTTCTTGGGAAACTTTCATGGCGTTCTTGCTGAAGGAGGAGTATTATGGAGAAGTACTAAAATTTATGTCATGCCTTAACAGGACTCTCTAAAGTTTGGAGTACTACTCAGAATTTGAATTGCTTGCATACTTACATACTTGTCACTTCAATATTGACTCGCTTTTGCTTGCGTTTTGTTTTTGATTTATTTAGGGATAAAGTTGTTCCTGAGAGAGTGGGCACTTACAGTATCCAGTTCACCTTTGCAATGGATAAGACAAATATGCTCAACAGTGACCAGGTTTGAATCTATAATTAATTACGTGTAGCCAGGAACATGTAATACAGAATCATCTGGGAGAAATATTATGATATGTTGTAGATTCAGAATGCAAATACTTTCACTTACAAGCTTTGCAGAAATTACATATTTTTGTATATTTTCTGATTTCAAACTGTTGATGATCAAAATATGTTTTAATTGGCTTTTATAAGCAGAATTTTGTGGAATAACAGAGCTACATAATTTGCAACCTAGTAGAACTGCTTTATAGTCATGTTAATTTATTTCAAGATTGTCAGTAAATTTCATATGCATTTGTTGTGGTATTTTTTGTGCAACCCATGTGTTCAGGTGAATTGCAGTGAATTATATCAGTCTTTATTTTGTTTTGTTTTGTTTTATTCTTCCTCCTTTTTCTGCTAGATTATAGTTGAAGTTGTACCTAATGACCCTGTACGCTTGTTACCTGATTCTTTACCAGCTACTCCAGCAGTTTCCAATGTTCGAACTCTTACTAGCCGTACACTGGTCAAGGATTTATACCTCCATGTAATGGTAACTATACTTTAATACAAAATCATAATTAGGGAAATATATAAGACCGCTAAAAATACGTTGAATTTTGCTTTAAGGCATTGCTGCTCTCTCTTTGCAGATTAACTTCACAAGAAAGATGGAAATCAGTGATTTCCAGTATATGACAGGTGCATCTTATTCTATTTACATACAGACAACCAAAACTAAAAAACACAATCTTTGCTGTCAGGCATGTCAATTGAAATCCATTTCTTGTTGCCACAGGAAAAAAATGTTTCAAGAATAGATTTAGTGGGAAAACACTTAACATATACAGCAGATGTTTCTCTCTGTGTTTTTTCTTCCAGGAGACAATTTCTCTTAGAAATCTTGTATTACGAAAAATAAAGTTTCCTGAACTTTGACCATTCATAGGGATACAGGGAGGTCACTTAGCAGTTAGCACCATGGGCAGAACGGACTCGACTTGTGGAAAATTAATTTAATTTATCACCACTTAAAATAGATTTGAGTGGTGAGAAACAAAGACAAAAAAAGTAAAGCAACGCCTTCTGCCCCAGAAGGCTTTTCTCTCTGCCCTTTCCCAGGCTGAGCTTAGCGCCAGACTCCTCTCCTTCTCCCCAGGCGGCGCAGGGGGATGGGGAATGGGGGTCATGGTCAGTCCGTAACAGCTCCTCTCCGCTGCTCCTTCCTCCTCATGGTTTTCTCATGTGGGTCCTTCCGTGGGCTGCAACTCTTCGTGAACTGCTCCAGCATGAGCCGTCTCCACAGGCTGTAGTCCTTCAGGAAATACCCGCCTGCTGTGGCCTGGTCTCCCCACGGGCTGCAGCGGAGCCTCTGCTCTGGCGCCTGGAGTGCTTCTCCTGCCCTTCTTCTCTCACCTTGGTGTTCCCTCTGCTGTTTCTCTTTTTTTTCTTCCCTTTTCCTCTGCCTGTGCATTTTTGCCCTGTCTTAAATATATTTTCCCCGAGGAACCACCATTTTTGGGCTGAGGGGCCCAGCCGTGCCCTGTGGTGGGTCGGTTGGAGCCGGCTGGCACCGGCCATGTCCGGCATGGGGCAGCCCCGGCCTCTCCACAGAGGCCCCTGCAGCCCCCACTGCCAGCACCTTGCCACGCAAACCCAATGCAGTATATAAATGGATTACTTACTTCGTTTCACGTTCCAAACTAATTTTTTTGTCTCTCTTTCTTACAGGATGAATACAACAACCACACTGGAGTTGATCTAGTTGGCAGAATAATAGCAAAAATTAAGAGTCCCAACGAAGATGAAGATATAGAGATCCCGCAGTTTGAGGGGAAAGTCAGTACCATTGAGTTTCCGTTCAACAGAGGATCAGCTGAAATTGTAAGTGTTCCTAAAGTACACAGTTAGCTCCATGAGCAACAGATCCATTAAGGCCAATTTTCTACAGTTTCAGAGTTGATCTTGCACCTCATTGTGTTTTGTGGAGGGTTAGTGTGTATTGTAGCCTTCCCTTACTGATGAGTAGAAAAATTATTTCTTCTCTCTTTGGTTGCTGATTTTCAGAAAACCCGAAGTAAAGACATTCTTTAAACTGGTTATCCTTGCCAAGCGAGGGATGTTTGTAACTACATTCCGAAACACAGTTAGGGACTGGGACGTACAGGGGGATCCAGGATAAGTCTTTTCCTCATTTGAATTTCACATGTAAATAACACTTCACTAATTAGCAGTTAAACCATTATTATTATTAGCAGTATTTTACAATTTTATTTATAAAATAAAAACTGTGCTATCTGTCTGTAATATCTTAAGATCATTTAGTCTGACCGCTTCATATATATGTAATTAAATTTTAACAGGTTCTCTTTACATTTTGTCACATTAACTGGGCATAACTATATGCAAAGTATAACTTTGCATGAAGGCATTCTAGCTTCATTTGAAGAATTAAAGATAAAACTACCACTTCTCTTTATGCTTTATTTCAGTTATTAGTGCCCTTGACTGTTAAAAATGCTTGCCTTATTTCAATTTGAATCTCTGGCTGTAGCATCATGCATACCTTTAAAAGTACTGCATATTGTAGTCACATCATCGCAGTCACTTTTTCTTCAACAAATACAGATTCAATTTTTAAAACGTATGAGTTCCAGTTGTAACGGTTGTTACAAAGTATAATATAAAAGACACAAGTTAAAACATGCACAAACCCAGAAACTGTTCAAAACACACCAAAAAACCCCCAGCTGAGTGTAGAGCCACACATTTGTTCCGACTGGAATGGTCACAATACCACAATATCTCTCTTAAAGCCTACAGAGAACTTCAGTCAATAGGACTACTCATGTGGTGAAATAGGTGTACATATAGGTATTTTTTTAAAGTTGCTGAAATATCATCTAAGAACTACAGAGCAAAAGTATACCCCTACTTCCTTTGGTTCCTCTGGTTGTCACATGTTTTACTAGCCTGAAATCCATGGAAATCTTTAAACAGTTAGAAGGTATACTGAAAGAGGATCCAACTTTTTAAAGACATTTTCTCAGCCACCTTTTCTACCTCGCTTATTGGAAGCAGCTTCCCAGCAGACCAGCATCAGTGTGTGGCAGGTGGATGCAGGCACTGCCTTAGCAACAAATACAAAATCTCCCAGTACATCTTGGAAATCACCACAATAAAACCGCGGAAGAACGACTGAAATCTACAGATCCTACATACAAACTTCTTCATAATATATTTTATTCAGTACATCAACTGCTTCTATGGAACTACATAGATGAAACTTAATGACACAGCATAAATAATTCTCGGGCAAGTGGGGTGGGAAAAAATGCAAAAGTATAGGTAAAAAGTCAGCTGTAACCACTGGTCTAATGAAATAGCGCTCTTCTCCACAAACCTTGCATTTACACCTGTGGTAGAAATTTGAACAGATGTTTAAAAATTCATATTGTTGATGGGAGTAATAACCCCATAGAGTGGGCTCTGACAGTTCAGATGAAATTACTGGATAATTTCTCAGACTCCTCACCGGTGCAGAAATAACAATTTTTTCATCTCCATGTACTAGTAACCTGCTGTTGAGCTATTGTGACCTTAATACTCCAGTTTTGCTTCAGTGACTAAGCTAACAACCTGTGTAATGGGGGAACATGATTGGGGTTTTTTTTCTTTGGCTTGTTTTGGATTTTTTTTCTTTTGTAAGCAAATGCTTTTTCTTTCTACTTGTATATTCCTGGTTTGTTGGGGGGCAGGGTGGGGTTGCATTATTCTGCTTTCTCATTACTATGAACTGGTGAGATACTACTGCTTTTGACAGTAACTTGTGTTCCTTAGTCTTCCTTAGGGAGTAATTTCATTTCAGTGAATCCTATATCTCTCCCCCTCTTTGGGCAGTTTTCAGTTGTCTAGTTTATATATACTGAGTTCTCTGACTTTAGACAACTGACAAAACTCATATGGAAAGGATTTGTTGGTTGTGATGCAAGGTACTTTTCATATGACTCCCTAATGGGGAGGAGACACACTATATATTTTTCAAATATCTTGAAATTGTTCCGTCTTGTTTGTAAATATAATCATGTGCAATTAGCATCAATGTAATGAAAACTGATAGATAATCTGATGTGTTTACCCTTACACTGATGCTCAGGCATAGTAAACTTGTTTAATGAAGGAAAATGTTCACATTTTTATTAGTGTAAATTTTCTAAGGAAAAGATATTTCCACTACAGACTTCTCCTGATTAAATATGTAGCTGCAATATTTTTGAAAGCCATGAAAACTATCTTTGAAGATTATATATCTATCTCTTCTTTTAGGCCGCAACCACTTCTCTCTTGATTTGGCCAGTTGAGTAGCAATTTCTACATGTTAAAGGTGGAAACAGTATGAGTTTTATTATAAGCATTATTCATTTTATGCATGATACCTTTCCCAAAGTAACAGCACATTTAGATATTACCTATACTAATTTTATTTCTATTTACCATTCTTTATGGTTTTATATTATTTCCTGTGTTTGTAAAGAAAGGTGAAGGATTTAGTTTGTCTTTTCAATAAGGAATTGATAAGAAATGGGATATTCTTGTTAGTGTTTGGATATATATTGTTCGTTCATTTGGGACCTGCTGTCTACTTCCATGGTAACAGCAGTAACTTTAACTCAGCACTGGGAATAGTTTGGTTTCCTCCATTGTGTTAATGTATCGAGTCTTTCTTTTTAATGTTGCGTTTGGATTTGCTCACATGCTGAATGAAGTATATCCAAGAAAATCTTGTTTATGGGGACAGTGCAGATAATATTTTTTCTAAGCATATTTCTCTTAAATAAAATATATAGCCAGAAATAATAAGATTCTTTAAACAGGTAAAATGACAATCTTAATTCTTAAATAATGAAATAGTTACTGCTAAATCTTTGTGGTTTACTTCTTTTTGTTAGGTATAAAAGGCATTTCCAAGCCAATGCTTAAAATTGTAGTAATATTGTATAGACATCATGTCTTAGGTAACACTGTAAGATTTAGTATTTGAAGAATGTTGATTTTATTTTGTGTGTTACCTCAAGTGTGAACATAAACTTATGTATGTTTGTTTGTTTTATTAGAATCTAGTGCTGGCTGAAAACAGTCCTGGAAGAGATAGCACTGAATATATTCTTGTATTTGAGCCAGATCTGCCAGCTTTGAAAAAACCTTTGGAACCATACCGTCTGTCATTTATGTTTTACAATGGTATGTTTCAGTTACTCTAAAATGCTTGCTTTTTCTTAGAAACAGCTATTTTTAGGTCCATAAAACTTCTTCAGAACTGTGTAATAGCTTAATAGATTTTTGCTGATGTTTAAACCAACTAAGTATGTTATCTTTATTTCTGTAGATTTCAAGAAGCAGCAACAGATGGCAACGCTTACAAAGGAGAGAGACCAATTATCTCAGTCCATCGGTGTTTACAGAAATTGGTTTGATACTACTAATCAGCTTGTAAATGAAATGAAATGTAAGTTCAATCAAATACAAAAATACATTTCATGGGAGTTGAACTTTTTTTCCTTTAGTAATTTTGAGACTATGGGGGGGGAGAAAAATTGGTATTGAAATCATTAGGTACAGTAATTAGAGGGGAGAGGAAGGGAGTATATTTTTGCATTAGCGGGGAAGCATCTAGTTACTTGGATAGACCTACCTACCTAAAAAGGTCTTGATTTGAGGTAGGATGTCTTATGTCAGAACTGTCAAAAGGAGGAATAAAACATTGAAGTTGGTGGTCTGATTCTTTTTTTCCATGACTGCCTTGCACTCCCATCTTTGCAATGGATGTGTGAATGGTCATCCATCTGCAAAGTCGACAGTTGCCTAAAAACAATTTCAGGGAATGGACTACAGATAATCCTCTTTCAATAAGTTAGTCTTACATTTTCAAAATGTTGCTTTCCACACACATTTGACTCTACGTACATTATTCAAAAGTATTGTGTACCTATTCATTGTTTATCTCTATGTTCTTCAGCAAATTTAATCCTTTATAAAGTCTGTTAAACAGCAGAGCAGCTTGAGCGCAGTTGTTTATGGGAATGGGAGAGAGGAAGGAAACATTTCCTTTGCATTATTTTTTTTGTTTGAATCATCCTGTCTGTTGATCAGAAGGTTTCTTTTAATAGATGCATTTTGAATTTTTATTTTAAGTAATCACTGAATGTAAATAAAGCATGCTGGAATTAGAAGATGCTGCTGTGTCTTGCAATTTTAATACAGGGCTATGTTTCTGTTACTTGCTTACTGCATATTTCTATTATGGATGCAAATTTCTGAATTCCAGTGTGGAACGCAAAAAGTTTTGTTTCATATTTGCAGGTTTTTGCAGATCTCTAGAGAGTAACTTAGAGCACAACATTTTACTTTATGCTTAAATAATATTTCCAAATACAAACCTGTTTGAATAGAGGGCGTGGGAAGCAATTCACCTGTTTACTCATTTGTTTTCAAAATTGCTTCAGTTCTGATATGAGACTTGAGGAAATAGTCCATAAACTGGAAACTGGCATCCCATATAAGAGACAAAAGAGGGTAGTGTCAGCAACCACTCTTCTTTTCCTTCTTGTCACTTCACCTGCTGGAGAACCATTTGTAAAGATAATTGAGGATGAAAAGGAAAAAGAGTTTGCGTTCTCAGACCGACCTAAGGATTAGCCCCATTGCTTCCTGAAGCTGAATGAGATGGCAGCTGCTGAAATTGCTTAGAAGCTGGACAAATCACAAGATCTTTGCAGACAAATCCTTATATTCTGTGCTGAAATTGAGAAGTAGATACCAACAGCTGTGGCTGGCATAATTCTGAAAAGTTGTAAGAAATTCTATAAGAAATGTTCCATTGCTTTCTAATATTTCGTTACTCTCTGTTGATTTTATTGGTTTCAGGTCAGGTTAAAGAAGCTGAAACAAGAGAAACTCACATGAAGAATGAACTGAAAAAACACCAAATTGAAATACCACAGATAAACAAAGTATGTCTTATTCCTTACTAAACTCACTAGCATCTTAAAAATAAATCTAACCTTAATATGAAATTGATAAAATAATATAACATTATTGAATCACAGTGGTATATACACAAACACCTGTTACTGAAACCCTGAAAATTTAAACCATGAGGAAGATTTGTGGATCAATGCCAAACTTAAATTTATTTTTTTTACTGTTCTGCTAGTGTGACTATCTCTTAAAGAAACTACTAGAGAAATAACAAAAACTTCTCTTTTCTATCTTGATCTTATTTTTGCCTTTCTGCTAAGGTTACCAGTTGTGTTGCTGGTACTGCTGGTTTTAATAATGGGCAGGCTGATCAGTATACACTGGATGTATTCTGGTATAAGTAGACCAAAGGAAAACACTTCTTTTCAGAGAATTAGAGAATTTCATAGGTTACTGCCAAAACTGGTATAAAAGTAAGTTTGAAAGATTCAGGGCAATATTCCCCATTGCTAATTTCCCATAAAGATCCAATTATATTTTAAAGAAACTTTTTAAAGAAAATTTTCAAACTACAAACATTTTTTAAAAATGTAAATTATCAGTTATCTTTAGATCAAATATAAACAAGTGTTACAGTCATTAATCAGAAATCAGTAAAATTAAATTATACTCATTCTGCAATCATGATACCCAAGTTCCCCCTGCTGGCTAAATTTTTCTGGCCTGGACATACCCTTCTAAAGTGGTACCCTTTTGTACATTTGTGGTTGCCTTTTCCTACTGATTTAAACTTTCCTCAGTTTTGGATTTAATCAAGCTCTGGTAGCTCTTTGCGAAAAGATCCCTGAAAGTCTGCAAAAAAATAAAGTAATAAAAAAGTTCATAGTCACAATTGCAGCGTGCTTGCTTTTGTGGTCCTCTGAGATTATATGCAGTGGTCCCCTATATATTAAGAGTCTGTTTTAGATTATTGAATGTTTTTTGCTAGGAACTTGATTGACAACAGGTAAAGTAACTGCTTCTGGAGCTCAGCCCAAAGATATATGCTTGCTAACTTTAAATTTCAATTCTCAGCTTCAGTATGTGGATTCTCTTATAAAACAAAAGAAGTTGGACCAAGAAAGAGTAATGAAACAGCCAAGGCGAACTTGTACCCTCCCAAACTATCCAAAAGGCAACCAGGATATTTTAGGCAAGGTGAGTTTTCTCTCAGAGCACCTTCCCATGAGTTTTGTTGGTTCCAGGAAGTGGTAGTGATGAAAAATTAGCCAACTGGATATTCAAGTAATTTTTGAGGAGCGTTACAAAGAAGATAGCATTCTTAACCCATGAGATGACCAGCTCTTCTAAGAGAGCCATCAACAGGGGAATTAAATATCTGATTGAAGTTGCACGATGACTGTGATGAGTATGAAAAGGGGAGGTGGTTTTGGCTTCTATTTTGATTGTTCTAACTTCTGTGGTACAGATTGCACATTTAGCACAAATTGAGGATAACGAAGCAGCAAAAGTTATCTCTTGGCATTTGGCAAGCGACATGGACTGTGTAGTGACACTGACTACTGAAGCTGCGCGTTCTATTTTTGATGAAACGCAAGGTCGACAACAAGTGTTACCCCTTGATTCTATTTACAAGAAGACACTCCCTGATTGGAACAGGTAGAGAAAAAACAATGAAACTTCTGCATTTGTATTACATGCTTCAACTTTTTTTTTCACTAATTTATTTTTTAAACTTTACTCCTATTAAAGATTCAAAGTATAAAATTTCTGGCTTCACAATTATGGCAACAGTAAAGTCACTTGAAATGTTAGCTGAAATAATAGCCTTATATCTTTAATTGCTGTATGTTCTTTATTTAATAGGAAGTTTCTATTAAAAAGAAAAGACTATTTGCCTTTTTTTTGTTTCTTTGTTTACTTCTACATGTTTTCTAGAGCAGGAACTTTTTTTTAATAATTCTAGTGCTTCAAATCAAATTCTAACTTCTTGAAAAATCCGATTCCGGAGTACATTCCCTAAAATCATCTGTAGTAATAGAAATTAATTCTGCTGTTTTGGTTTCCTGGAAGATAAAGGGAAATATAATAATTCTGTGCCTGAAAATAATTTGCGTATGAAGATGACTGCTGATATCATAAAGAATGCCTTTTAGAAAAGATGGGATGTGCACATGTATTTATAACGTCCAAAATCTGAGTTTTATAAAATAGTGCATTGAAACTTGTCCATAAAAATAGTCATATGAATTTGTTGGATATATGTCTCATTACAAATTAGGGTTTCACCAAAGCATCTTTAATATAACTGGTATTTCAGATAATGTTGGGTTCATTTAGCACCTTAGTGTTAAGGTGCATTCAATTCAGTTTGTGATTTCTGACTAGATTGTCACAAGCAATAATGAAATAAGGACAAATTACTTTTTTCTCCTCTTTTTTTTTTTTTTCTCCCTCGCTCTCCTCTTTCTTTAACTAGGCCTTTACCTCACTTAAGAAATGGAAAAATCTGCTTCAGACCTATTGGAAATCCTGTATTTGCCAGAGATCTGTTAACTTTTCCAGATAACGTAGAGCATTGTCAAACAGGTAAGTGATACAAAGACATTGTTCATAACTACTTTCTTTTTAATAACTGAAATCCACAAACATCACAAATCATAACCCATTCAGTAATTTTCACATTTGTAAGTACCAGTGTACATTCCTCATAAGCTCTGCTGGTAAAAAGAGGATGATGATATTAGTGTTAAATATTTGCAGATGACAGTTGTGAAAATTTCAGCAATGACCACTGTCCTCTGCTTGCTGTCTTATTTTTATTTTCTCAACTATATGTAAGTTTGGGTTTTTCTAAATTACTGTAGCATTATCTTATTCCTAAGCTCATGTAAGCAGAAACTGACAATGATGATATTATTTTTATATTTTCATATTGCAGAAGTTACTGCTTTTGTTAGGCTGTTTTTCCAGTCCTCATCCTCTCAAAAAAGTGTAGTGCATGGATTTATGTACACTCAGACCGAACTGTAGGTGACTATGTATGTTATGCTTAAATAGTTACAGTAAGAATAAGCTTTCAATTTTTATGTAGATCTCAGTTTAGGGAACCATCATCCTCTCGCTCTTTCTAACAATGTAGCAGTACCTACCTTTTCGTACACTTTTTCCTAAATTAAGTAGACCTACTCCTTTATATGGAGAGTTGGAATCTGTAATTAGTTCAATAAGTTTTTCATTTTACTTCACAACTTCTTAGTATTGAAATATTCCTCTCTACTACCAAATTTTAGTCCAATTTATTTTCAGAAAGTTAGACACTGTCAGAGACTTTAACTATAAATTCTTTTTTGTGTCCCTTGGGGGAATTTAAAAATAACATTGCTTAATGTATCTCATGCAAGGCTACATCAAGTTAGACTTTGTACAGAACAGTCTTTTATTAGCAGAAGAAAAGACTTAAATTCAATTGGATCATCAGCCTGTGAATGTTTTTTTTTCTTTGATAACACATTGAATATTAAGAAACATTAAGAAACAGAATACAATTCAAAGAGGATATAAAAAAAATGATCATTTTTTTAATTTCCTAAAGCTTGGGATTTTTTTATATGTGTTTTCATAAATGTAAATATAAGATATCAAGAGAGTGCTTTGGTGGAAAATAGTCAATTATGCCATAATACTAAATTTTTTCTTTATTAATTCTTTGATGAAAACAGGAGATTGCATATTTATCTCAATCTCAGAATAAAATTTCATTGAAAAAAGATAATGGACATGCTATTTCTCTTGCACTTGTTTGAAAAGCTGTAATAACGATGCCTCAATTGATTTTTCAAAACTCAAGTTATTTTGTTGCGGAGAAATTTCATGGTTCAAAAAATTACATTTTTCAGTGTTTGGGATGCTCTTGGGTGACACTATCATTATAGATAATTTGGATGCTGCCAACCATTACAGAAAAGAGGTATGTTTCAATTATTCTTGTTACTTTTTAAAACAAATATATTGCATACATATTTAATACAGTACAAACCTAGAATAATTGCTAAGATTAATGCAGCATTAGTTATAAGTGTGTTTATTGTCTGTAAGCCTCAATACACTTCACAGTGAATGAATTCTTTGTTATTGGACTGACAAAATTTACCTCCATTCAACAAATTTCATTATGTCAATGTTGCCACGAAGTATGGGACCGTGTTTTTAAGGATAAACGTTTGTAGTTTTGCTATTAGTTCTTCAGTACTTTCCTAGTCTTTGTATGTATAATAAAACAGTGAGTCTGAGGTACATGGTAAAATTTCAAATCCACTAAAATGACTAAGATCTTGATGTGAAACTTACTACACCTTTCTGTGGCCCATTTTATTTAGGTTTAATGGGACACATTTTAGCAGTCGAGTCTCTGAGAAAGTCTTGACACTGAGCACTTTCAGTTTCAGCTTATGAGGCTGTTAGGATTGAAATAATGATTCGGCGTAGGAGTGTAGAACTGTACTTATGAAGCATTAATCTCTTGGGGCTGGATATTCTTATTTTTTTCCCTGTCCAGAAGTATAAGAAATTGTACTGCAGGGTGGTTCTTAAGAGAACAACAAGTTAACAAGGAACCTCTGGTGGCATCTAAAAGTGGTTGCCTGTTTCATTCTTTCACAGTCAGCGCAGCGTGGGTTTCATGCTTTGGGCCTGACCAGATCTTCTGCTTGGTGTTTCTGTTCCCTTTTTATTGACTACTGCTAGCTGGTAACCTGGGAACGAGGACTGTCTTGAGTGTTTCCAAAAAATGTCTCAGAAATATGGATAGAGTCATAGTAAAAAACAGATGATTGACATTAATATTTTGATTTTCATCATGTGTTACAACCATCTCAGTGTCCACCAAAGTGAACAAATAGCTACCATTTTTCAACTGTGAAGACTGTATGTGCTTCTTTCATCAAAAAGTATATATTTCTTACTGCAAAATCAAACAGAAGAGACAGGAGAGTCGGATCTTGGTTGTTAATCAGTGTCAGGAGATAGACCATCTGTGTCTGTTCAAGAAAAGGAGTTTGTATATGTAGTCGTTTCTCAAAATGAGATCTGGATCATTTCACAAAGCTATCTTCACCAAATAATTGAATAAGTGCTCACATTTTTTTATCAACAGTAATATTTATTGCCATTACTTCAAAGTATATGTTGATAATTAGCTTTTTCCCAGTACAGATCTAAATTCTATCCCCAGACATCTGTTAAAATCTGAGGACACAAAAAAACCGCAAAATTTAGTTTTCATAATTATCACCAGTACTGTTTAATTTTAATATATGTATTCTATTACTTGAAAGCAAACGTCATAAGATGTAATTTCATAAATTATTTTCTTATTAGAGAACAAGCTGCATCGTAGTTCAAAGATACAATGCTTCACAACAGTATTGCTGAAAGATTAGATTTTTTTTTTTCCATGGAGTTACTAATTTAGTATCACTTTTTGTACCTGTGTAGGTTGTAAAAATTACACATTGCCCTACTTTGCTGACGAGGGAAGGAGACAGGATCCGCAGCAATGGGAAATTTGGAGGCCTTCAGAATAAAGCTCCTCCAATGGACAAACTCAGAGGAATGGTATTTGGAGCACCCATGCCAAAACTTTACTCTACTTTCTCTGGACAGATAGGTGGGTTAATGAAGTCATGAAAACACAGAACTTCCGAAATTATATTGCTTGCCTATGTTTGGTATTCTCTTATGCAATATAAAAAGGAAAACTTCAATTTAGCATAAAGTTATTTTTAAGAAATATGGCCTGTACAATGTCCTATTTGAGAATTTGCCTTGTCTTAAAAGCTATAGCTATTAAATTTCCTGAAAGAAAAAATAATAATCAGGAGATATTCCCCCTTTTTCGTAGTCTTATTAAAGAAAGAGTATAAGCAGTGGTAATAATTCAAACAGCAGGCATGAGAAGCTGATTGAATTCCAGCATCCTTGAGAAGCAGAAGTTTCAGGTCTTTCTCCTCTGGAAAAACCATACATCAATTTTAGGATTTCTTACTGTGCAAGTAAACTCTATGAAGCAGTTGTTGAAAAATTCCTGTTCTCATCAGTCATGCACAACATCATCTACATTATTTCCCTAACAAGAAGATACCTTGTATTTCTTGTGGGATCACTTACGTTTCATTATGTGCTTGGATTCTTTCTTTCAGAATAAAGATTATAAATTAAGTTAAAAGATGGCAGCTTCTGACACGTAACATCTGACCTGACTGATTTTGTAAAACATTGAAAAGTCTTACTCACAAATAAGATTGTCCTTTCTTTTGAAAATTAAGTATTTAAGAACATGAAGTTTTTCCATGACAGTATTCCTAGAAATGTCCAGTGGAGAGGGGCGAGGAGAGAACGAGAGAGACAGAACACACATACCTATTAGAGTAGCCTTATATATGAGCAAACTACTTAACATTGACGAGTTGAGTGAGAAAAAAAGACTAAAAAGATCTTTCCTAGTTATTTCAGTAAAAATATATTACATGTAGGAAAAACATAGTAAGCATTTCAACTACAGACTGAAATATGCTGGGTTTAGCACACTTTATATTTGTCTATCAACACATTTTCAATTGTTGAACTCGGTTATTACCCAGTGTGAATTTAATTGGAATTGTCTATAATTCAGTACAGGAGCAATCATGGTAGAAGAAAAGGGCATGTTTTAATTTCATTTATAGTTATTAGACATTTAAAGGAAAATAACAGTGAAATTCCATATAAAGGACAGCACATCATTACACAAGACTTGTTTTGAACTGAATTCTGGCCTTAACATTAGTTGCAACTTGCTGCTCTTCTATGTTTGTAGCATAAAAGGAAACTAGTTACTTAAACTGTGATTACACTGACAAGGTATTTCTTAAATAAATCATACTAAGAATTTACAGTGCCTTTTGTCAATCTGCAGTAACTCTGTATGTGAACGCTTTCACCCTGTGGCAAATGTAAGGTAATTTAGTGTTCAGTTAAGCTTTGTGCAAGCTACCTCATATTCACCACAAAGTGAAATGAAAGAGCCTGGTCTAACATGCTTGAACTCTTTCTTTATTATTTGAGATATTTATTGAATGCCTGGACGAAGAAGAATTCTTCGTCTCATATGTTAAGAGGAGCAAAGCTTGTCAGCAAAATATTGCCTTGTTTAAATATGTATAGGTGGGACAAAGTGAAACTCAGGAAATGTTCTCTTGTTCACAAGGTGGACTAGAATTCAAGCCAGTAGTACAAGCTTCAGCTTTGTAGCACTAGAAGCAAAACATACTACAACCACATTTAATGGCATCAAAGGCAGAGGATTCAGTTTGGAGCACACGAGTGACAACATGTGTAAAGAAATACCTATTTGCCACATCATTTTCAGAGTTCGCTGGTACTTTACTGTGATCTAAGATAAGGGCTCAAAAAGAAAAGACCCATCAAAATACTGGATGTGTTGGGGTTTTTTCTTCCGTCTCTTTACAGTCATTTTAAAGAACAGCCACTGGTCTACTATAAGTTTGGGTGGGTTTTTTTAAGTAGTGCTTTTGAAAGATGTGTTTTCTTGTCAGTCTCATACATTGGATTGCATTTGGTAGCCGCCTAACTCAAGTGACCGCTTATTTACTGTTTTGTGTGTTATTATTTTATTCTTCAATTAGAACTTCTTCAGCAATACCGTACGGCAGTGGTGAAACTTGATAATGTGAATAAGGACCTTGATTTACAGTTGCAATCACTTAACACTCCAGAAATGCAAAAGAAAAAACAGGAACTTGCCGAACAAGAGAAAAGCCTCATGTTAATAGAACAAAAATTGGGTAGGTTATTGTTTTATATTTTTGGTGTCCTAAAGGAGGAGAACTGTTAACTGCATCCAGATGTATTCTACTGTCACAAACTAACAAGTTCAAACTAGGAAAGAAGATTGTTAAAATTAATTAAGAGCTTAGAGATGTCTCATTTTAGGGACGGAATAGAAAAACTGTATGTAGTATGATGCTGTGGATATTGCCTAGGCCAACACTGCCCTGTAGTGTGTTCAGATAATAAAAATGTGGTCAGTTAGTGTCTTGTGAACATGAAACTATGATCTCACTAATAGGAGATTATACAACTGTTTGGCTGGCCCAGTGGTGGTGAACATTGACATTCTTTTTGAAATGACTGCGTAGTAAAGAGCTGAATTGCTTTTGCTAAGGAAACACAATCAAAACATCGTACTATAAAAAGAAACACCCCTAATTCTGCAGGGATAGTATTTCTTGGAAATGTTTTTTATGTCAATATCAAATAATTTATGATATATCAAAATATATTTTAAAAACCAACATTTACTCTGTGACAACTGCAAATAAAATAAATGTTTTTACCTGTCATCTTTGAACTCAATTTTTTACATAAGATAACAATAAAATTTATGGCATGCCTAAAAGCCTTACTTCAAAGGTTTAACACTACTGTTACAGGGCCCATTTATAACCAATATGATTAATTTTTTTTTTAATTTGATCTTACTTGCAACTTTTTCATAGGTATGACTCCATCAGATAAAGTCACGGAATCATTACTTCAGCCTATGATGTTAGATATGTCTGACACTCCCATCCCTCCCAAAAGAATGCGAAGAGAAACAGTAAAAAAATTGTATAGGTAAGTCTGTTCTGAATCTAGTCATTACTTTCCCATATCCTGAATTCAAAGCAAAATCTAGTTTAGATTTTTTGCATGGAAGATTTTTTTTAAATTTGTATACAATAACCAACAATGAGTAGAGTTTGCGTAAGGCTGATTTTCAAGGTAGTTTTTATTTCCTGTAAAGTTTCTGCTGTTATTTAAGCTTGATATAAAGGTTTGTTTACTAACTAATTCTAAGTCTGTTTCTCTTTATGAACTGATTGATTGGAATCTTTGTGCATTCTTGTTCCCCGTATTTTCTGGTATATTCAACTCTGTTACACCCCAGAAGTATTTGAGGTGGCTTGGCTGTAAAATCTTTTAAGGTTTGATGTCAAGTACTGGGCAAATGAACAGAGAATGAATTATTCTTACAGAACAGAGAAAGAATCATTCTTACATAACTTTTTCTAAGTAACTGTCTGAGGTGAGCTGGTGGTAAAGTATTTAACACAGTTACCTCTTTACCTGTGTATCTATCATTAGCTTCTGTGGCTAATGATCATTTGTACACACACAAAAAAAAACCAAACAGGGTGTCGTGGTTTTGGCCGGTTTGGCCAATCGGAACGACAGATGGCCCTCCCCCCCCCTCTCCT
>VYZM01017841.1:41799-67693 GCA_013398915.1 Dromas ardeola | reverse complement strand
AAAGTCCCAGACTGGCGTCAGCGACGGACAGGAGCTGAATTCCGGAACTAGAGTCAGGAGTGCTCGGATCGCGATCGAAGGCAGACGAACAGACAGGGTCCTCCTCAGACGTCGGCCATTGAAGAAAACGCGAGCCAGAGCCCCCTTGTCCCTTAGCTCTTATACTGAGCGTGATGCGTATGGGATGGAATACCCTGTTGGTCAGTTTTGGGTCACCTGTCCTGTCCGCTCCTCCCTGTAGGTGTGACCCCTCTATGCGTCTCCGCTTCTGACCCTCTAACGGGGCAAACAACGAAGTTAGCTGACCTTGGTTGTTATAGCAATAAGTATAAGCAAGAGCCTCTGTGCATACCATTCCTTGGTATAATCAGGTCTTATCACTCTGAGAGTGAACAGTTTCTGAACAATATGCTGTTAATTTCAGACTTTAGTCTGTTAGAAGAGGCCCAGCTAAAAAGTAAAATTACAAATCAGAAAATTGGTTCTGTTTTACCTCAAACCAGGACACAGGGAAATCTGTAAGTCTGTGTCTTTGAAATTACATGGAACTAACTTTTCCATTTCTCATCTCTCTCCTCATGGCTGCATTGTTTTCTTTGCTTGAACTATGGTCATATTTTTGAGATTACTTAAATCTTATTCGGTTGCATTCTGTAAATCTCGGAATGAGTTTTCTCTATATTACCGTGTCTCTTTGTTATTTATATTTTTTATTATTTTAATTTTTTTATCCACGTGTAGAACTTAAAGGGTCATGTATTTAAACTATCTAATATTAGCCCAAGGCCGTTCCTCATTTTAACAGAATAATTACAAGAATAAGACACTGTACACAAATACGGAGTTTATAATATTTATACTAGTGGGAGGTCTGTGCTTTTGCATCAATTATCAAATATATATATAAATAAAAAAGACATATATTTTATATGTATATACACACACACAAAAAGAGGCTTGGTTTATAAGGTACTGTGCTATGTTTTTGTTTAGCTCAGAAGAATGGATCTCCTCTCCCTCAAAGAAGCAACAGCAACTGCTGCAAATATCCCCTTCAGAACTTAATGGACCTCCACGAAAGAGAAAGGCATAGACTGATCGAGACTTGCTGGAAATAGCTATGTATTGAAAATGTGAATACATTCAGTTAAAGGAAATTCAAGTTGTATTACCCATTACTATGAAGATTTTTATACTGATAGAAGATATAAATGTATTTCAGTTAGTAGTAACAAAAATATAAGTATTTAACATTGATAGCCTAATTTTTGTATAGTTAATTTTCATTTCTAAAAGCTTTCAGAGTTTTTATGTTCATGTGTGAAAAAAGTTTAAAATATATCCTTTTTTATTTATGAAAAAAATCAATCTTTTCAATAAAACTGCTTCAATACAAAGCACTTCCAGTGCTAATCGACTGTAGTAAGTCAGTCAACCAATTGTGCCATGAAATGAGATTTTAATTTAAAGAGCATCCTGGGCTGTCTTGGGGAAGAGAGCTTTCTGGACTGCTCTTTTTTGATGGATGAGCTCTCAAGGTAACATCAATTTAAAAGGGAAGTTTGGAGCAGCGATATACTGAGATCTAACCACAGCTGTTTGTAGAGTCTTCAGACAGTTACCAACAAGCCAGTGTCTAAGGCTGTGTCCAAGTTGTTGACATGGAAATTCGTATCTCCTTCAGACAGTGCCAATGGAAAAAAAAAAAGTAGTAACATGTGAGTATGAAAAGTGTAACAGGTTTGCTATTTTATGGGTTGCAGGAGAGTGATGAGGAGGTGCAAATGAGATTTAATGTTGTACCAATGCTAACCACTTTTCAGCATCTGTATTACCACAACCCTCATAAAAGAACTTCGCTGCTTAAACAGGTAAAAAATCGGTCCTTGACACCAAAAATGTAACTATGACAGAAGGACTTGAGTAGGAAATGGTAATGTCACAAAGGAAAAAGAAAAATCCTTACAGCTGAACTGTGTGTATGCATTTTAAGAGTTGGAAATGGAGACTTAAGCTGGAGGTAAAATAATCATGTTGGGAAACTGTAGATATCTGAACAGAATTTTACTTTAGAAGACTGTCTCCAGCTTTAAAAGAAAAAAAAATATGATTCTGTTGGCTTTCCTATATACCAAAAGAAAATTAAAGTTTTCCATGGTTTAAGAAACGGAGTCTGAAAATGCTACAGAAAGTAGTCAACAGGTAAATGAGACCAAAAAGAAAAAAAAAAAGTCAAAGGTCACCTCTAGTGATCTGCACCACAAGAATTTTAGTAATGGTCAGGGCAGAAAAAGACCAGGCATAATTAAAGATAGAATTTCAGCCAGGGTCCGTGTGAGCAGCAGGAAATAGTCTTGATTGGATGAACAGGGCAGGGCAAGAGTAGAAAGCTAAAGACCAGCCTCAAAGAATTTCCGCTTTGGAGTGAAAGTTTGTATCAAATCTACTGATTTATACTCACTCAGCAGCAAGCATTTTTATATACAGCTTTTCTGAAAAGGGACTTTAAGCTTAAAAAGACATGATACATCGTGCTGGAAGTTTCAGAATGCTGGTCGCTGCTGCACATCTCTGTGACATTTTAATAAACTGAAATTTCTGCAAATTAAGGATGCAATGCATTCTCTGATGAAAGGTTCTCCAAAACCTCAAGTCTTAATGGTAATCAAAATTATTTTAGACATCCATTTGTCCTATTCTTAAAGAAAACAAATATATTTGAGTATAATGTAAGATCAGTCAAAGACTATGCTAGCCCTGCCTCATGCCTTTTCCCTGTTTTTCTAAATTTAGACATCAAGACTTCAACCAGGCAGCCATAATGGAGAGTTTGCCACAAAAGAAATTGTCCCATCACACTAAGTTACTCGGTAGTACTTCTTTTAAATGCATTTATTTTAATTCTGACATCTGCCTAGTCCCAGCTTTCAACCTCTGGGTGACCTTGAATCCTATTTGATTAAACACCTATTCTAGCAGAAATGTTTCCTCTTGAAACTCATCTCTTGCCTTCAGTGGTCAGTGTAGGCACTCCCAGCGCCATGTGATGGATCTCCCTGCTGGAAGAAGCAAAGAGGATATTAAGGATGGTTTCCAGAGTTGTGCAATAACTAGCGGAGATTTCAGGAAATTTCACCAGGGAATTTTCAGGATTTTTCAGCAGAGCGATTACAGGTTATTACAGTGCAAGTTGCTGCCTTGCGGAGCTGGTTAGGACAGCTGGTTTGGTCCTGACAAAACATTCAAGCTCTGATGGTAAGCGTTGATTTTATTTTTTTTCTTTATCCATTTTGTACTCTGTAGCAGAGCAAACTAGGGACTGAAAACCAGGGTGTTGATGTTGTCCTCACTGATTTCGTGAGGGGCTGGTAGAGAGCAGTGCAGGAAATGTGAGAGGAGGTGGTTCTTGCTGGGTCCTGGGCCACCTCATGGAACACAGGAGCTGGTTTCTAATGGAAGCTGGAAGCAGGGCCGGGTGGGGAAGGGCTGCTGCCTGCTGCTCTGCGGTGGGGAGATGGAGCAGCCACTCTGCAGGGCTGGGCAGTGATGGGATGGAGGAGTGGGCTGCAGGCACGTCAGGTCTGGCCCTGTCTGAACTGCAGCCAGTGGCACCAGGCACAGAGCGGAGCTGGCTGGGAGTGCCCTTGGCAGGAGAGGAGGCAGGAGCAGCTGGGGAACCCAGGCAGGACAGGGTTCGCACTACAGAGTGCAGGCAGAGTGAGTTGGGTTTCTTTGCCTCAGCTTGTCGAAGGGAAGAAGAGTGCAGAGGGAGCTCCTCTAGCAGGGAAAATGGGGATGGAAGTAAGACCACCTCCCTCAGACCTCACCCTCTCCATTTTTCCCCAACAGAGACTCCCAGAGACCCTCGCGTGGTGCTGCTGTCCCTGTGTGGGGAAGCCTCTGCAGTGGGCAATACTGTGCAAGGGTCTATCTCTGTACCCTGTCAGGAAGCTGAGTAGGGGGCCCACTGCTGTGCCAGGTGACCCTACTCCACGCGGTGGGCTCTGTACAAACACCCTCCCCCCTCCCCAGCGGTTTTCCTGCTCAGAGGGTAGATTAGATTTCCCCCATTGAAAGACCTGAGACATTGCCCTTGCCCCACCAGACCCCAATATCATCATGTTGTATGCTGGGCTTATCAGCGAAGACGGAAGTCGGAGCACTTGTCACTTCAACAAGGGAAGACAGGGAGCTGCACCTCCACGGTGTCAGCTGCCGTGTTCTCCTGTAGGACAGGCAACCTCTGACAAAGTGTATCAAGAGGAAACGTAATGTGAATCCTGTGCCTGGACTTGTGTCAGCAGCTGTACTACTTCTTCCCAGTCTCCCTCCATTCAGCAGAGGAGAAAATGTTAATGGCAAGGCTTTTTTTATTTCACCCACCCCTGAGGGACCATAGCTTGACTCGGTGCTTAAGCTCAGCTTCCCCTAGGCTGGTGTCTACTTTGTGCTTTCTGTTCTTCCTCCTCTAGCAAACAGGGGTGCAGAAACTGCCTGTGGCGGGTGAGTGGGGATACCCCATGTAACCCAGTCAGTGATAAGTCCTTCCTTTCAAAACCACGCTGGTGTGGTGTTACGGCCCCACCATCAGTACCATGGCCCCGGCTCCACAACTATCATCCCAGTATCACCATCTTTTCCAGTACTTTTCTAGCCACATGTATCTCATCTGTGACTTCCTTCTTTCTCCGCCAGGGCCTCTCTGAGTCCCATTATCAGCCAGGGCTCCAGCTCAGGGAAAGTGCAGTGAGAGAGAAGGAGGAAAGGATGATGCCCAGGGGAGCAAAAGGAAGGCAGAGCGGTAAGCGAGGCGGGGAACCACTGCAGGATGATGCTATGCTATTGCTGCCTCAGTAGCCTGGATGAAAAACACACCCATTCCAAATGTCCGTTGAGACACCTTGTGAGACTTGAGCAGTATAATTACCACATGTTTTATTCGAAAGCATCCAAAGTAGGTGCATATTGGATGAAGGCAGGTTTATATTGCTGTTCTGAACTCCATTTCAACTAAGCTGGTCAAGAGACTTGCAGTCACCATTGATGAATGGTCCATACCATCAGTTGCTCACAACAGGAAGAGAGATAAGCTGCTTGCTGTGTTTTTTTCAGGGATGCAGTGTCTACGGGTGCATTTTGCAGTTATGCCTCCATCCCTTTTGCTGTGTGTTTATAGATAACTGGGATCCAGTAGTTCGGTTGAGGGGCAGGTGGAAGTGAAACAAATTCAGTTGTCCTTCTTGGTGAATGAAGCACAACTCAAGTGGTGAGCACTCAAAGCAGGTCTAGCTCGCTAAGGTGTGTGTGTATGTTGATACAGGAATAGCAGTCTTCCATGATACTTGAAAAATCACGGCAGTCAGGTGAAGTCCCCAGTGACTGGAAAAAGGGAAATATTCCACCCGTTTTTAAAAAGGGTAGAAAGGAGGACCCTGGGAACTACTGACCTGTCGGCCTCACCTCTGTGCCTGGGAAGATCATGGAACAGATCCTCCTAGAAGCCTTGCTAAAGCACATGGAGCACAGGGGGGTGATTTGAAACAGCCAGCATGGCTTCACCAAGGGCACGTCGTGCCTGACCAGCCTAGTGGCCTTCTGTGATGGAGTGACTACATGAGTGGACACGGGAAGAGCTACGGATGTTGTCTATCTGGACTTCTGTAAGGCCTTTGACACTGTCCCCCACAACATCCTTCTCTCTAAATTGGAGAGATACGGATTTGATGAGTGGACTGTTCGGTGGATAAGGAATTGGTTGGATGGTCACATCCAGAGGGTAGTGGTCAACGATTTGGAGCAAGTCCAGAGGAGGGCCACAAAGATGATCAGAGGGCTGGAGCACCTGTCCTATGAAGACAGGCTGAGAGAGTTGGGGTTGTTCAGCCTGGAGAAGAGAAGGCTCTGGGGGGATCTTATAGCAGCCTTTCAATACATAAAGGGTGCTTATAAGAAAGATGGGGACAAACTTTTTAGCAGGGCCTGTTGCGATAGGACAAGGTTACACCTTCTTAAACTAAAAGAGGGAAGATTTAGTCTAGATATAAGAAAGAACTTTTTTATGATGGGGGTGGTGAAACTCTGGAACAGGTCTCCCAGAGAGGTGGTAGATGCCCCATTCCTGGAACTGTTCAAGGTCAGGTTGTACGGGGCTCTTGAGCAACCTGATCTAGTTGAAGATGTCCGTGCTTATTGCGGGGGCGTTGGACTAGGTGACCTCTAAAGGTCCCTTCCAACCCAAACCATTCTATGATTCAATCAAAAAACTCCATTTTACTTGGTGCTGCTCAGGTCTTTCAACGTTCATTAAAAATTAATATTAATTGTTCAGGCAAATATTCTATTCCAAGAGTCAGTTTCCATTCTTTCTTTTTGTTGCTAATCCTAGCAGTCATTTTCTACTGATACTTTCATCCTGCTTTATCACAGTTTGTATTTTCTGACTCCTCAAGTGTACTTCTCTTTTACTTTCTTTTTTTTCCCCCCATGTGATAGCAGTAGAGGAGTCAGCGTTGTTTTTAAAGGTCTTTTTTTCATCTCTTTTCCCAGCCAGTGGAACAGGGGTTCTTAATCAAAGACTTTTATGATTATAGAATGTGGCTGAGGCTGTCGTGGTGTCATTTTACGGACATTTAATAAAGCATTAGTAAGGAACTCTCATTAAAATGTTGTCTGCCTTCACGCATCAACATTTTCTCCCAATAAATTCTGCTCCCAAGTTTTTTTTTCATATTTAGGAAACAAAGACAGTTAAAATTGCATTTCATTAGCACACAGCAAGTATAATCATTTCCACTGAGGCAACCACCACAGAACAGATCTGCAGTCAATTCCTTTTCACCTGCCAGGATGCAGTCCAGCACAGGAGAAGCCCAAATTAGTTTTAGTGTTTTCTTTTTTAAAAGCCTGTTTGCTTATCCTGTAGCAATTAAAACACCTTTTACTGATGGTAGCAGTAACAATATCTTTCAGTATGAAGTAGCTCTTAGCCTCCCTTCCTGCCTGTTGCTGGAAAGGGTGTATCCAGTGATCTTGACATTCCTGCCACACCAGATCATCTCCCCAGGCTTCAGCAACAGGGATCATTTCTGTTTCATAAAAAGTATAGACATGTGTATGTGCATACACACACAAAGATGTATATGCATACATACAATTGCTCTGCTATTCTGTATTTCCATAAACAGGCTCTTCCACACCCACTGTGACTATGGAAATGCATAAAATTGCAAAAGAGCTGCGGTGTCGACTAGATGTAGTTTAGCTGCACAGATGATCTGTCTCTGCCTCTGTTGCATGTCTTCTCTGCAATGAAATGGTTCCAAGGAACAGAGCAGTCTCTGCTTCAGCAAACAAAACTCACATATACGTTTGCGCACATAAACTAATTGCAATTTTATTTCAAGCCAACCTATGTATAAAACTAAGGAAAATTTTCAGATATTAGAGGCAAACCACAAGCACCTTCAATTTGCAAATATATTAATTCCACAATTTTTACTGTATGTTTAATGCATATTAATGGATTCTAACAACTCTCACTAGTTTTTATAGGACTGAGTATTTATGCGGGCTCTAAAGAAATCCCCACTCATTACTTTGTGTGTAATTATTTTGTAGGATGCTAGCAGCTAGCTGTTTATGACTACAATATTTAGGCCCTGTTTGTATGCACAGAATCAAGCACACATGTAGTTTGCAACAGAAATGGGCCACAAAGAATAGACCCTCCTTCAATTTGCCAAAATTGAAAATATTTAACACCAGAACTATTTGTTTCCCAGTCTTACACAAGAACAAATTATGCAAGATTTTCTAAATTCTTTTTCATCTAATAACATAGTCCAAGAATTTTTGCCTAAACTATATAATACTCACTTTTTTATCAAAGGAATGTTCTAGTTGTTTGAAGGATATTTAGTGGGCTCTCATTTCCTGTTATCCACTCCCTCTTTATCCCTTATCCTACAACTTTGGCAAATCAAGTAAGCCGTATCATGCAAGAAGTACACAAATTGTTGCATTCAAGCCTAATTTCTAAAACAGGAAAATTAATTTATTTTCCCCCTATGTACTTGGGAAATTCGGAAGAATGGTGAACCAATTCACTAACTGCGGGAACCTCTCATTCATCTTTTTTTTAATAAAAAAATTGCTAGGTTAAAAAGTTACTGAATAGGAAACAGTATTATTGAATTAAAAATTGCTGCCACTTTGTTTAATGGAAATGATCCCAAGAAAACCAGAAGTTAACTTTCTCCCGTAAACAGTTAGCGAAAACAAGTATTTCATATTACACGCAGCTCCTGATTTTATCACGTTCTTACAAGTAGATCCAAAATACAGTAATGAAATGGCAGTATCATAAAATTAGTACTTAAGTAAAAACTAACTTGTAATAAATGGACAAGGTGGACTGGCGTGGTCCCGCTTTGTCTTCCTTTCAAGAATCTGTCTTTTTAACACGAAGGATCTTTTAGCATGTACGTGCGTGCACGTGTATAACATCGACCTAAATTAAGGACTGCTGTGTCTGAAGTCACAGATAGCAGGTCCAGCGCAGCTCCAGCTGGAAGAGCCGGTTGTGCAAGAGGAAGATTCATGACAGCCTGAGGAATGCAGTGAAAAGAATTCTTCCCAAACAATGGAGGAGGCCTTTCTGCGAGTTGCTCAAGAGCTCCTTTTCTTCAGTAGAGTCCTGGGGCAATTCTAGGACAGAGGATGTCTTGTGAAAAGTGAGAAGGGATGGTTAGAAGTCCTCATAATGCTAGGCACTTCTGGCAGAAGCAGTCATGAGAGTAGTTTTAGTAATGCATGCCAGAGCTAGCTCCGTGATGGGAAATCAAAGCAGAGCTGCTGAAGTGGAAGCACGCTGAAGAATGGTACGCATGCAAGAAGCCTCACATGCTGAAACTGAGCCTGTTTCTGTTGCAACTGGGAGTTTTGGCAGAAAAATTGGCTACAGAGAGCTGCCTTCAGTATAGCAACTTTATCTTCCGTCATCCACACCTGAATTGACCTGAAGGTATACAGAAAAGCTGGTTGAGTCAAACTGCTGCAACAGTAGACTAAAGATGGGGATGGATTAGATCAATTGCTAAGTAATGGTGTGTTGCTGTTGCAGTGTGTTGTTGGACAGACATGTGCAAGCTTGCAACTAATCATGTCCTTCATTGGCATTTTAACCACCGTTTTGAAGTTTGTAATTACATTCTGAGTGGAGAGCCTTCAGATGCCAGAGGCACTTTATTGTCATGCACAGCTTGAAGCGAAAAAAGTCTCTCTGAGAGTGGGTGGTCGGACCAAGACTGACTTATCCAGCTGGACTCTGGACAGAGATTTTATCTACCTGCAGAACTGAGCCCATCTGGGGGTCAGCGTCAGAGCGTCCAACCTGTACGAGATTTGACCATTCTTGTCCTCCTCCTTACTCTGCAAACACTGTGAGGCCAGCAGGGGTGCTGGCGGAGGGCTCTACTTGTCTCACTCTGCACAAAGCCAAAAGGGTCTTCACTTTTTCCTCTTAACTGTTACTGAGAGTAAGCTTGTGATGCTCATAGAGTCTCTCTCTGCTCTACCAAAGTTTGCTGCCCTCATGTACCAAGATATTTCAAACCTAAACAATAGCCCTCAGAGAAGTCTGAATGGAGGAATGTGTGGCAGGGAGTGGGGAAGTGTGGAAGCGATGGAGAAGGCGTAAAGAATCGGATATCAATGGCTTTGAAATTTGGGTCTGAAGGAGACCCGACAGTTCGTTAGGTCTCTGCTGCTGGATGCTTCCAAGACTGCAGTGGCTTGGGGTTAGAGATGAACCAGCCATGGAGGCTACTGACAGATGACTTCAAGAGTCCTCAAGAGACTCAGCTCTGTGGTAGGAATTCCCTGCAATTAAATGCTGAAGGCAACAGAGAAGATGAGCAGAAAACCAGAAACTGCTGGAGCTCCTGAAAATAAAGTCCCGGGTAAGCATTTGAGAAGTAACATGAAAGCTGAACTGAGACAGACATATCTATTAACATTAGATGGAGTTACTGTGGTAGATGTATGGACAACCTCACCAGTGAGACTCCTGACATTGACAAATAGGCACAGATTCAGGATTCTAGTGATTATACATTGCAAAACCCAAAGGCAGTGGATTTTCAACTTACTTACGCTAAATACCCTATTCTAAAAGACTTTTTATGGGCCACTTTTCCTCACATCTGTGATCACATAACTTCCCTGAGTCACTGCAAGATCACGGAAATGGAATCAATTTTAAACAAGGTTTGGTGGTGCAATAAGCCATTTTTCTTATGGGAAAGAAAACTCTCTGATTTTTTTAGCTTTCTCATCTTCCTTGTGGGGTTTTTTTGTGTCTCTCAGAGCCAGAGACATCTAATCCCCACTTACTTAACCGCCCACTGAATCACAGCGTGGGAACATGTGTTCTAGGCTATGCAAGTCCAAGTAATTTTTTATGTTAATACTAATATTTCAGAAGTGTAAGCAGTATTTTCTAGAAAATTAAGTGGGCTTGGAGAAAGAGAAATAACGATGGATATATGCAGATATACTTCATGTACTTTACATACAACATGTCAGGTATTCTGGAGAAGAGTTACATATATTGATAATATAGATAGATAGACAGATACACACACTGTTTCTTAAATCCCATAAATACATTTAAAATGTTCACATGGATATTTTTTTTTTTCCTGAAGTGCTCTACTTTCTCTTATCTTAGAACAGTAATAGATATTACTTCTGGTGTTGAGAAAGATTGGAAACATTATTTTAACTAAATGTGCTGAAGTGCAAATAACAAGTGAACTTTTGAACTCTCTTGCATTCTCTGAGGGTCTGGAGGGGTCGCTGCCAGGCTTGGAGCAATAGCAGAACATGGATGCTTTCGTTAGAATTTTGGCAATTTGAATTATCTGGAATTAACATGGGATTACACTTGGGATGCTCCTAAGGAACTTCAAACCTCATTCATGTTTCATGATGTTGAATCAAATGGTATATTTTCACACTGTTTTTTGTTTTGTTTTGTTTTTCATATGGATCTTCTCAATAGCAGAACCATGTTTTCAAGTGATCTGTCAGCATTGTTTCATATTTCAGATCCTCTTTAACTCAGCAGATAAGAAAACTAGCATAGCCAAAAAACAAAGGATATTTGCAATGTATTTGTTTTGGGGTCCAGCTTATCACTTCAAACTGGATTTCTCTTGAATAAGCATTACCCAGTTTCTCTTCTGAAAGTTTCCTGTATGTAAGAGAGTAATAGTGACCCTGTGTCAAATGCATGATAACATTATCAAAATGGAGGAATTTGGGGTCAAAGAGTTTGCTGGTTAGCTCTGTTGCCAAGACTGACTGTTCCAGATCCTTATAAAGACATGCTGACACATCTATGTAGTATGTCAAGGACCTGATGATATGGAATATTTTCCACAGCAGTACTTGAAATGTGAGCCTTTCCTTTGTTGAAAAACTCTCCTGCATGTGAAAAATAATAATGAAAAATATGCCATCGTCCTGGGGGGTAAGAACTGGAAAGAAATCTGGGCTCTTTTTCCTGAGTTGGCAAAGCAGAAAGCAATTCAGTGTTCTGCATTAAAATGCAATTTGGCAAAACATTTACAATACAGTTAAAACTTTGGAAATCAGCAAGTTTAATTGTTACCTCGTTCTTTTGTTCTCGGTTTTCAGAATGTTTCTGAATTTCAAAATCACAGCTATCGCTTTTAAGTCTGCTCTGTCTTTGGAACCTATTGCCATATTTTGCATCTACGCTGACGGTATATCGCCCTTCACTCCTTCCAGCAGAGCTCCTGATTCCTGGTAAAGAAGGAAATTTGTGAGAACATTCCTCAGATTTTAGGCAATGCCCATTATTGCTCTTGGAACACTTTGGCAAAGCAACTACATAAAGAGAGCGATACAGAAGTAGTCAAATCCGTTAAAATTCACTTAGGTGAAAAATAAATAATGCCATCTCAGAATCCGTAACATTTAGAGCTTTCATCTGCGTATTTTTCTCTTCTTTTAAAAAACAAGTTTTCTAATCCCCTGCATATATATATTTAGTAAAGTCTGAGAAGGATTTGTGAGTGGTAAATGTAAATTTCCTCTCGAAAGAAAAAAGGAAAACCAGAATCTTCAGGATAAAAAAGAACTATCAGATTATCTCTGCGAAAGGGGCTGGAAGGCTTTGAAGATAAAGTGCTGGATGTCACTTCACACAATTAATTTTTTCTTTCCTAAACTTCAGGTTAAGTCTGCTGGTATAAATTCCTCCAGCATGGAAATTAAAGATGATTAAATAGGATTAATTCCTGTAGGCAGTGATGCAGTAGATTTCTATGGGAGCTGCTGGCTATTCTGTACTACTGAAAATCAAGGCATTGGATTTCCATCCTCAGAACACAGTATGGTGGCTCTCTTTTGGTACCCATTTGTGTACATGATGGTGATGACAAATAGACTTGATCTGCTTATCATTGACTGTTATAGCTGCAAAATCTGGTTGTTTTGCATGATCTAAGTGTCGTTAAGTAACCTGCAGTCAAAGTTAAGGTTTTAAAACCAAATGCTCTGTCTCCCTTTTTCTTTGTTTAAAATATCAGAAAAAGAGCCAAGGTTCTAACAATTATTAGAAAGCAGCTGCAGGTGAGTCTTGTCTTTTTCAACAGTCTGGTCCTCTGCTACACTGGATAAATGGCTTGACCAGAGGTAGATGGCATCATTCATTTATGTGTGTACAATTTTGAATGTTCCAAAAGTCTGTATTTTCAGCAGCAGCAAGTCCATGCTGCCACATCAGATGCTAACACCTTAAAGCACAGACACAGGGGGCCAGAATTCAGGCTTCCCATCTGAAATGGCTTCCAGGATCTACCAGCCAATCTGTACAAACTGATTCCCTGTATTGTGCAATCAAATGCACTCTCTGGTAGGAAAAGCAAATAAAAATTTTTTTGTTGGTATTTTGCCTAGTTTCACGGCAACTACCCGCTTTTCTCAATACCCTGCACAGCAGTCTGCTGGTGGTCTAAGAACCACAAATGGATATATTGTGCATTTTCAACAATCTCAGCAACAGCACCAACTGCACATGAACTGAGCAACTTTGTACTTACTGCTCTTGCTCACTTTCACAGACCGTGTTTGCTTCGCACAGAGCATGGAACCTGCAGAGGCCTCTCGCCTGCAAATGGCCCAAGCCAACCTTGTCCTTAACAGCAGTGAGGTTTTGTTGTCAGTGTAATATCTTTTATAACCATTTTGCCAATTGCAAAACAGGACCAGACCCTAGAGACAGTCTGCAGAAAAGGATTGTTTTGTTTCCACCCCTGAATGTGTGTCCAACCTATGTTGCAATGTTTGGCTGTGGACTCTTTTTTTTTTTTTTTTGCTTTTATTTTTTGTTAACTGCCTAAAAACAACAGAGTGTATCGGTACAAACGATCTAGGCTTGAATTTTAAGCTGAGCTCCTCACACTTAGAATTATTAGAGCCTGAAAACAATTATGAAGCCTGAACACTTACTCATCTCAGAACTGAGTTTTGCAAGTCACCAAGAAGTGGGTCAGGCATGAAGTGCTGTCTGTACATTCAGGGGGCAGCTGAAATAGAAATACGCAGTTACCATAGACTGAATTGAGGGAAAAGAAGGCAAAGCGTCTTTTACGCTAAGTACAGTAATTACCTATTCTGTAAGTTTCACACCAATAACTCAACCCAGATAAATGACCTGTACTAGAGAAAGCTTACACGCATGGAAAGTAGAATAAAGTAATTGTAAAGGAAGGTTGAACTGTCAGACAGAGTGAAGAATTCTGATTCCATAACTGGATAGAGAAGTTTAATTAAAGTCTTTGTTGTCTTCTAATATGCTGCATAGCAAATAGTGCTGTAAGATAATCTGCATTGCCAACTCCAGAACAGCAACTCCAGAGGACTCCTGAAAGTCAGAAACAGTTGGATACAGACAGGAAGTTACTGGAAAGCTCTAGCAATAAAAAAAAAAAAATCAGGAGACTGGCTTAAAAGTCATGAGATTTTAAAAGTATACAATTCTTTGTACTTGCCTTTTGGTTTCTGAGTCTGTAGAATGGTTTTGAGTCAGGCTTTCAAATTACTCTCTGCAAAGGAATGCCAGAACTAACTTTTTCTTGCAATACAATCTGAAGTGCTCAAATCACGCTGGAATTCCAGGAACTGGAGCTTGAATGAAAAAGCAAAATGCATGAGATGCTGCAATACTAAAAAAAACGTAAAGACAAATGAAGCACAGTAGTTGCACAGACTATTTTTTCTGCCTGGGTTTTTTGAAGAGAAGACTGATGTAACAAAATACATCCCATAATCTAAGAATGATAAGACATGCCTTCTCCATCAGGGTTTCACTGTTGTAGGTTGTAAAGTCCGTTGAACTCATCAGACCTCTCTAGGAATAAAGGTCTTGGGAGCATTCCCACTTTTCCAGGGCAAAAAGGACAACTCATGCATGAAGCAGTGAAGTTTTGTCAGTCTCAGGATACAGTCAGTGAAGTGGCTCCTCTGAGTTACCTAAAACTGATCTAAACCTCCTCAATTATACACAGTTGATGTTTCTAGACATTTGGCTTGCTTTATATGCTCTGGATACAGATATCTTCTGAGAAAGAGAACTGTCCCCATAATTCATGCTAAGCTTCTGCAGTATATTATTTGCAGTAAAATTACAGTGTAATAATTTGCAGTGACTTCCTTGACCTCCCATTAGGAAACATCCTAATGTGCTTCAGACGATGTGTTTTCCCCTCGTGCAGTTTAAAAGTATGTCTACAGCTTCTGTGATGTTATTTTTTTATTAATAACAAACTTCAGGGCAACAGTAAGAATGAGCTGGTGTGACTTATTAATTGAATGTTTGCCTTCAAGTGGCCTATCGTTGGTAACATTGGAAAACTGTTCAAATTGAACGTGTAGACTGACGTGAAGTAAGGCAGCATCTCACAGCAGAGATTGTCATGTTTCTCCACAATTAAATTTGAAAGGAGAGAAACGACAGCCAATATATTTCTAAAGAGCAATGGCAAACATAAGCTTTTCTTTTCTTTCACAAAGAGCTACACGACATGACAGAAAAGACAAAAACTCCCTACCCCTCCTCCTCTGCTCCCTTCCCACTGCCTCCCCCTCCATCCCAACCTCAGTTGGACTACAACACTTAGCGTGGGTGCTGTTATTACTGGAATATGGGGAATTTCATCTGGCACAGAGTCTAACCACTTCCCAAACTGCAATAGGCTATACCAGTTTATGCACGATAACCACATCTGTATCTAGAGATCTTTTTCTGGCTTTAACACTGTTAGCGCAACTGAAGTGGCAAAACTCTCTGTAGAGACCAGGCCTTGGCACAAAGCTTGTGACTCTCTAACACTGAAGACAACAGAGCTCTGATTTTGTTCAGCTTCACTGTCATCACTGCCAGGTACCTATAAAACAACAGGATTCCTTCCTTAATCAGTTCTCATCCTAGAGCGGTAATGTACACTGTAATGAACACTGTAGTGTTCTGTAAATGGCTAAAGGGAATAAAAAGAAAAGCCTAACACCAACAGGCAGAAAGAGTATTAACAATCCCCGACAGAGTCCATCCTAAAGTTTGTGTTCCGTTTTAACTAACATAAAAAAGTATTTTAAAAAAGACTCTACAGGCCTGAAATTCTGTGTTCCTAAAAGTAAAAGCGAATGCTGTAAATAATGCCAGATGCCCTGAACTGAGTCCATGACTGAGTTCATTCTTGAACACATGCTGCTATACATAAATTCTTCATATCTTATGTTCTCTTAAGTAAATTCTGAAACCATGAGTTCATTTTACCACTACTGCACACAGTCTTGTTGTTCAGTTAAAGTATTACAGTCATTTGATCCACTGGTTTTCAGTCCCCCGCACAGGAAACACACCAGCAACGTTCAGAATTTTTAACAACTTCTCCATCAACCATCATTCCTGTAGATGTTGCTCTTCCAAAGTGATATAAAAGACACACCCTCCTTTGGCAATGGGTATTTCCTTTTAACAATAAAAGACAAATTAAAGAGGATACAAGTCCGTGGCTGATCAAGAACACTCATCTGTACAGCCTGCAGCAGGAAGGGTGCTGAAGTGTAGGACGTGCCTGAAAGAATCAGAGGAAATGGTGTCACCACGAGGTTTTGATCTCAGGTGGGAAAAAGGAAATTCAAGACTGAGCTGGACTCATCTCATAAATAACTTACAGATACTACTGAAATCTCTGAGATCTTCTGAAATCTAAATATTTATCAATATTAATAAATACTTAGGTAAAGGATGTTAGGATGCAAAATGGAAACTTCAGTGGTTAGTTATGAGACAGTTTAAATATATATTTAGATATTCCTCACTTTCTACTAATTGTAATTAACTGCAAGGCCTCCTACTTGTTAGGAGGCATGTATTCAAACTTACCTACCCACCTCTCCCAATACTGGGAAGAAACAATCAAGAAGGCCATCGTATGCGGAAAACACTTTTGCACTTCCCCATTCTCCGTGGACTTTGCTAATCAAGTCGTGGCATTGCTTTAACCCAGCATGTCTGAACAAAAGAGTATTTGGTTTTGTTTAATTAAGCTACTGATTCTTGCCTGAGATTTTCAAAAGAAGGCGACAGAGTGAGGTGTACAATGCGTACCGATGGTATCCGCTGATGTTATGCAGCAGAGGTTTGATTGAAATGAACCTTGGGTGCTTAACCTCTCATTTTCATGCAGATGCAGGCTTTTAACTGCCATCAAATTCGGTGGGAGTGAAGTCCTTACCTACTTTAAGGATTTTGCCCTTGGCTCATTTAGATTGCTTAACTGATCAAACCAGAGCACTGCTATCACCAGTTTATTTAATTGCAGCCCTGGGAAATTCAATACAAATGGCTTGCACAGTCTGATTAACACACGATTAGACACACAATTAGGACACAATGCGAAACATTTCTTAAGAATAATTTCTAGAACAATCTCTAGAATAAACACATGATTTTTTTGTAGACTCTGTGAATAAAATAAGATACAAACTTTCCTTTTTTCCAGTTGAATATGCTCCTTGGTATATTTGTCTTTGCAACCACACATCCCTTCAGAAGGTGTTTAGGGTTCAATAGTGAAACGTTTCCAGACAGCCTCTCCCCAGGGTACAGGGGGCCTGAGGAAGAACAAACACTTCCTCCTCAGCCCCAACTAATTGAAATTCATATTAGAGTACATGAAATGCAAGAAAGTACAATACAATAAGGCAATTGTTTGAATAGCGACATTTCACAGGATTTGAACATATGATCAGAGAAAGATGCTGCCCGTTCTTACACCACGGAGCTCACCGCCTCCTCTTTCCGCACCTTCTTACCTCCAGTGCCCTTTTATGTCTTATCCCCAGCTATTCTTGTGCAGCCTCTTACATTTTACTTCATCTTCCTGTTTAACTTCCCATTTTTTCAACTTGCCACCTCCTTTAAAACTCTTGAATGATAAACGGAGAATCAAAAGCAACTGCAAAAAATGATCAGATAGTTTCCTCTGCATTTCACATTACAACAAAACAAGATATGATTTGTCACAGTGCAATACTGGAGCTTACAGGTGTGCTGAGAAACAGGCTGCCTGAGTCTGATTAAACTCTTTTTGGGTAGAAGCCACGTGTTCATTTTTACGAATTGGATTGTGACAGCCTTACTAGTATATAGGAAGTCCTCCTCCTTTAGTAGGTCTGTGCACATAAAAAGTACTACAGCTTCATCTCGTATTTGTAGGAGGTTGCCCGTGTCATTCTACAGGAAAGCACCTTTGGGTACTGTGCAAGGGGAGGAAATTGCCCTGGGGAAGGGTGACAAGAGTGATCTGCTAAAAGGGACTCTCCTCCCCTCTTCCTCCCCATAGTTTTTCCTTTCTGGTGAGCAATCTCCACTGACTGCAGGCACCGGGGCCTGGAGCTGTCATTTCACTTTGTTCACTAGAAGCTGCAGTCATACATTTTGAGTTGTGGTTTTTGAGATTAAGGACAGCCACATACCATCATTGTACTGTGAAAATGTAAGATTGGAGAAGGCAGGGGAAAAGAGATTTTGGTTTTGTTCTTGTCTTTTATTTGGGTTTTTGCACCTTTGAGCTGCTGTAACCATCATGAGAATTTACAGGACAAATAATGAGCAGCACCTTCTACCAGGGAGAAACCAGGGTGAAACTAGAGAAACTGAAGAAATTTGCTTAGAGTCCAAATGGGTGAATCAGGAAAATGAACAAGCCTATATAAATCCTCTTCTAAAAACACAGAGTGACTGCAGAGAGGCATGAAATATTTGCGGCCACCGTCTTTACCTAATGAGGTCTTATTTAAAATATTCCTGGCATTTTTGTGTTTGGTTAGCTCACTTTGAAACACAAAATTTCTTTAAGAACCCTAAATCTTCTTTACAGTGTGCAAGTTGAGCAGAAGTTAAATTTAACCTTGCTTTTATATGCAAAATAGATAAGAATCAGAAGAAATGTACAGAAGGCTTCCTTCAAACTACTGGTCATTTTTTTTGATTGGGAAATAATTAGGGCAGGACTTATTTTTTCCAAGGAAGCAAAAAAGTTGTTGTGAATTACAGTATTAGGTCTTATCAACACCAAGAATTTCTGCCTCATGTTTTCAGGAAAAGCTTCTTATATTAATATTAAGTAGACTTACTGCATTTTTAATTTATTCCTTGAAATAAACCAACGTCTATTATGCCTAAACTGAGATTATAATGTCTGCATAGAAAGTTACACCTGTTGTGGTTAAACTCACGTAAATTTCTTTCTTAGTTAAAACACCAGGAACTTCAGCAAGAGACTGGAAAAAATTATGAACAAGGAATTAAAGTTTCAGAATCATGTAATTTTCTATCAGGAACAATGTAATTTTTTTTAAAAATCTGTTGACAACTTTGTCCCAAACACTGTAAAGTCATGTGCCACTCCCTTTCTCTCCTTTCCAGCTCATCTCTAAAAAATCGTGAAAGCTGAAATCTGACACATTCAATCAGAGAGAAGCACATTAAGAAAGGCAGTGCATGCCATGAAACTCTGGAAGCTGCCCTGTATTGGAGGTAAGAACTGCACAGTAATTAATGCCCTCAGTTTTATTCTGTATTCTGAAATATTGCACTACCTATCAGAGGTGAGATATCAAAACCTCATGAAGTTCAATCAGGCCAATTGCAAGGTCCTGCACATGGGTCACGGCAATCCCAAACACAAATACAGGCTGGGTGGAGAATGGATTGAGAGCAGCCCTGAGGGGAAGGACTTGGGGGTGTTGGTTGATGAGACGCTCAACATGAGCTGGCAATGTGCACTCGCAGCCCAGAAAGCCAACCGCATCCTGGGCTGCACCTGAAGAAGTATGGCCAGCAGGACAAGGGAGGTGATTCTCCCCCTCTACTTTGCTCTTGTGAGACCCCACCTGGAGTACTGCATCCAGCTCTGGAGTCCTCAGCAGAAGGAGGACATGGACTTGTTGAAGCAAGGCTAGAGGAGGGCCACAAAAACGATCAGCGGGCTGGAGCACCTCTCCTGTGAAGACAGGCTGAGAGAGTTGGGGTTGTTCAGCCTGGAACAGAGAAAGCTTCAGGGAAACCTTATTATGGCCTTCCAGTACTTAAAGAGTGCTTATAAGAAAGATGGGGAGGGACTCTTTATGAGGGAGTGTAGTGACAAGACGAGGAGTAACAGTTTTAAACTGCAAGAGGGTAGATTTAGATTAGATATTAGGAAGAAATTCTTTACTGTGAGGGTGGTGAGACACTGGAACAGGTTTCCCAGGGAAGCTGTGGATGCCCCATCCCTGGAAGTGTTCAAGGCCAGGCTGGATGGGGCTTTGAGCAACCTGGTCTAGTGGGAGGTGGGGGTTGGATCTAGATGATCTTTAAGGTCCCTTCCAACTCTAACCATTCTATGATTCTATGAAAACCAGTATGTCTGTAACCAAATATGATGATTCTTGATTTCATAACAAGCAAGATTGGAAGAAACTCTTTACAGCAAGGGTAAACAATGCATGCAGTTTCAGACTCAGTCTTTAAGTACATTTCAGCAATTTGCCCGCAGGTTTTTTGAAGGGTCTGTGCGCAGGTAGCTTTGTATGAAGCAACTTTGTCCTATTGAATGTGCAGGTTAGAGCAGCAGTAGCTGAAAGAACAAAAGAGCATTACACACCTTCCTTCTCCATTGAAGTCACTTGGCAATTCCACCAAATCAAAGGTAAGCAGACAGAAAGGAAACCTCCTCCCCATACCTCCTCTACCCTCCCACCCCCAACCCACCTGCCAGGAAATGCCTATCTCCTCTGATCTTCTTTCCAGTGCTCTTTAACTTCTTCCACCTTTGCGCATGTGTCAGACAGCCTGGGGCTCTTCACCGAAAGATCTTGTAGAGCACTAAAATGTTTTCTTCTGATTGTCATCCTATATTCTGATGTCTTCTCTCTGCACAGGCTTCAGACTTGCTGTGCTTGGACTTCAAAATCCATGGTAACAGTGGATGATATGTCACTCAGTCCTCTCACATCGTACAGCAAGTAATATGACAGAGTGCTTACCTTTCCTGTGGAAGCAGTGTAGACCTTAATCACTATTTCTGTAGTTGTCATGACTATTCAGTCGAAGTAGATAGGACATTCCACAAGTGTGGCATATTTGTGGTTTGCTACACTCCAACACTCGGGCAGATCATTCTTCCTGGTGGAGAATAATGTGTATTGATCTCTGGTGTCCTGCCTCGAAGCCTTGAGCAGATTGTAATAGTGCACTCAGATAACTGTTCCCAGAGACTAGCCTTTGCTTATTTTGTTCTCCAGCCAAAACCATAACTATGACAATAAAGAGCATCAGTTTTAATACAAACACTTAATGCATGCCACAACTGGGCAATGTTTGGGCTGTTTATAATACACTGATTTGTTTTTCTGTTTAAATAAGTAAACTTAGCACAAATGTTTTCCCTCAAAAAGGAAATAACACCAAGAAAGGCTGAGTTGCCAGATTGCCCACCCATGCACTGAAATATCCCCAAGCCTGCTCCACAGAGCCCATATGACACCACACCGTCAGTGCCTAGATAGGCAAATACGGCACCTCAGCTAGGTGAAGATGTGGCCTGAGCACTGGTCAGGACCACATTGGCTATTTCTCTGCAAAATCTAAAGCTGCTAGAGTGGATCTCCGCTACAGACCTTTTTTTTGGTGGAATTAACAGAATCTTCATAGTTGTGTAACTGCTATGGCTCTCCAGGTTGGCTCCCCAGTAAAAAGGAAACCAAAATCTTCTGCTCTCCCTCCTCTCCTTTGTTTACTTATTCACTCCTGACTAGGGCTTGGATTGTTTCTTTAAGTTAACATGTTTATAAATAGTAACTTTATTAACATCTGTTATTTACTTTTCATTCAGCCATTAATTGTCATTAAACATTCACAGCTAAATCTGTGTCGGGCTGACTTTAGAGATGTGATTTAACATAAAATTTTCAAAATTGAAACCTGATTCTTGCAGCGGGGAATAATTTTCTAAAAGATACTGCAAAAAAACACTCATGATCTGATTTGAGAGGGAAGAAGTTGGAGGACACCGATCCCAGATTGGAATTAGAAATGTTAATGTTAAAATTGCTATGTAGCGACATATACACCAGGCCAAATGAATGGGACAGGGCTGTATAATGTCTCTGCAAAACAGTATTCAAACTCCTCTTTCCCCACTGAGTTCTTTTCCTGGTACATCCAAACCAGCATGTATCATACAACTCAATCCAAGCCTTCCTCTGTTAGCTTGGAGTTTCCTACAGCTTCCTTTCAAACTTTTCTTTGATCCCTAATACCAGTTTCATTTTTCCAGAGGGACACTGTGACTTACTTTGCCTCACTGACGGACTGATTACAGCACCAAATGGAAAGCCAAACTACGTACAGCTGTAGGCTGGCTTCTCGCATCCGATAGCCAGGTGAGGAGTACCCGAGAGATCTTCTGTGCCACAGACAATATTTCTAGACGAGAGAGCTTTTTTATTAAAAAGAGAAGTGTCAAGGGAGTACAAACAGCTCTCTAAAAACCACTCACCTCAGGTTATTATGGCAATTTTTTGAGGCAGTGAACCTGAAGAAAAGGAACCCAGAATTCACAAAGCAATTTATTGCTGAAATCTACAGAGAGCGCTGATACATAAGAGGGGTAAACTGCAGGGAGAACACCATTTCCTCTCCATGCACCACGCTATTAAAGACAAATTTATCTTCTGGAGTTCTGCAGTAAATACTGATAATGTTTTTGCTATTTATTCTGCCTGTCCACTCTGTGCACCTTTCTCTCTCTGGCAGACCCTTACACGTGGCCCTAGTTGTTTCCCCATCATTATTCTGTTATGAAGTACAGAAGTGTGGTTGATCTCGGTGCTGAAAACACAGCCAGACTGCTCAGTAAAGAACCGAGAACTTTCAAGCAATTTAAAAGCATTTATGGACTCATGTCTGTGATCTCCATCTCCCAAGAATGCGTGTACTGACCTCGCCAGTCACCGAAGCCCTCCTCAGTGCACTCGCAGACTACACGCTCCATTTGGAGGGAGGGGTGGAGGGATGCTTTCCATGCACTGTAAGAATCATCTGTCTTGGGATTTCTGTGAATTTTAGAGACGAGAGGATATAGCACAGAAAAATACAGTGCAAGCTTTGCTGTCTCCTTGAGAGCCCTATTAACCTTCATACTTACACTCTGAAATAAAACTAGTTACACCCAGAGAAAAAATGCAACCATGAGCAGAGCTTGGACCACATGTTCAGTGTGCACCTGAGCTGAAGATTCTCCCAGCAGAGCCCAGTTTCTGTGCTGGTTGTTGTTGAATCAGCTGATATCATAGGCCCAGTGTGAATATCAGAGGAGTTGAGGTCAACTCTATGCATCTGCCCAGATGCATCCATTTCTTTCAGCTCAATACTTCTCAGCACAGGTCATCCTCTGCTGTTAATCCGTACTGAGCCATCATGCAGCCACGCAGAAAGCTTCACTCCCTGCAACAGCACTTACATTCCAGTTCCCACAGAGCTCTGGTTTCAGCGAGGAGAAGCGAATGGTCCTGCAGGATTTTGTTTTTCATTGTTATGGTTTATTTTAAATGAAACAAACTCAAAAATACACTGTGCTTTGCAGTGGAAGAAGTCTCACATACCCTTTTAAAGTAATGGCAACAAATACTATCAAAGTCCTGTTTCCTAATATTTACAAAGTCGTTGATCCAGACAGTAAAGGGACAACCCTTCTATATTAGAAAACTCCTATATCAGAGAACAGACTTTCTTGCACTGTTCTTGAATGAACAAACATTTTTCCAAGGACAGAGTCCTGAAGTTACAGGCAACTCCTGACTCATTATCTGCTGTATCCATGGGGTAAGCGAAAGGCTGTAATGACTCTCCTTCTAACGGTGCCCTGAGTTGTGTTTGATCGTGCAATCGAGTCTGTAGTTTGCAGGTTAGAAAGGTGCCCTCATGGCAAATCAGGTAAACCTGCTTTACCTCCCTTCACCAAGGTATAAGCTCAGTGTTTTGCATATGGAAACATACTGTTGCTTCATGTTCATTTTGTTTAAATCAGCCTACTAATTTTTGTACTATGCAGTCATTCTCAAGACCGGCATGACCTCAGTCTTTCATTACTTAATGACTTTCCCTTTGTGGGACAATGTACAGCTCTTCCATGTTGCTCATCGTTTTTGGAAAAAGACCAACTTCACAAGTTCCTTGACTGGATGAGGAGGGAAAAAAGGAAGAAAAAGCCGCCTTCATTGCTTTTTAGGGACTGAACTATAGTCTTGCTTTCCTCAGGCTGGAGAAACTCCAGATAATTTCTGCCAGCACAAATAATGATGCCTGAATGGCATGCTCCTGCAAATGTAAACAGTGGCACCGCAAATTGTTTAATCTTTGCCTGAAGCATAATTTCTTAGACAGTGAGGTGCTACCCTCTCCAAAGCAGCTGCAGAACGTTAGGAGGGTGCCATTTTTTCAAGTGAAACTGGAACAGTAATAATCTCATATTTTCCCATCGCTACTTATCACCAGTAAAGTGTTCCTACGCATCTGTAATGGGTCACATTTCTCTTGGGGGCAGAAAGCTTTAGTGTATGTTTCCAGTGAAACAATTACTAAAAAGCAGTCTGAAAGCATGATTTTGACCTCAGCATTTAAAGCTTATTTTCCTGTCAAACTCGGAGGCTGAGTGAAGCTGTTGGGCGAGACCGACTGCAAGGCTGGCAGACGAAACCTGTTTGTTTCAGCAGGTGGGGGCAGACGATGAGGTCTAGGTTCAGCTCAAGCAGGCCGCTGCCTACAGCAGAAGAAAGAGCCCAGCCTTACTGCCTGCTTGGCCTCCATGTGAGACCTAGAAAGCCTGAGTGGCTGCTGTGGCCACAGGAGGCCTGGGAGGATGCGGGCAGGGTTGGGACCGGTCAGGCGCAGCAGCGGCAGCAGGCACTGCTCCCACATCTCCCACCCAACCTCTTCTCCACCCAAGCACCGCTGTCTCTGGAGCGTGTCCAGAGAAGGGCAGCAGGTGAAGGGTCTAGAGCACAAGTCTTACGAGGAGCGGCTGAGGGAACTGGGGTTGTTTAGCCTGGAGAAAAGTAGGCTGAGGGGAGACCTTATCACTTTCTACAACTGCCTGAAAGGAGGTCGTAGTGAGGTGGGGGATGGTCTCTTCTCCCAAGTAACAAGCAATAAGGTGAGAGGAAATGGCCTCAGGTTGCACCAGGGGAGGTTTAGGATGGACAGTAGGAAAAATTTCTTCACAGAAAGGGTTATCAAACATTGGAACCAGGGAAGAAGTTGAGTCACCATCCCTGGAGGTACTTAAAAGACGGGTAGACGTGGTGCTGAGGGACATGGTTTAGTGGTGGACTTGGCAGTGTTAGGTTTACAGTTGGACTCGACGATCTTAAAGGTCCCATCCAACCTAGACGATTCTATGATTCTCCATTCCCTTCCTTCCCTCTGGCAGGAGCAGCCCTAGCCCAGCCTTGATGCTTTGCTCTGAATCCAAAGCAACCACCTCAGAAGAGCGGGAGCTGAGGAGGACGGAGGGGCCTCTCTTTGCTCTGGACCATGGTGGGACCCATCACAGTCAGATGTCACAGACGGGCGGGTCACCCTCACATGGGCAGGTCACCCACTCAACGTGCCCGAGTTGGATTTTAACGCCTGAGTGAATGTGAATGCCCGTTGCTCTCTCTGCCCAGCGAACGGTTCTCCGGATGAATAATGGCCTTCTGTACATCAGCAGGGGTAGCTGCCAGCAGCCCTCCTTGGCCCGAGGGCTGGAACAAGCCACTGGGCCACGCCAGGGAACACCGACCGTGTCACGGCAGTGGTGTTGAGCAGGACCACAGAGCCACCACGCCGCAGGGACCCCACCATAACCTCCCTTTACACGAGTCCACCGGGCCTGCACCGGCGCCACTGGCCCACGGTTTGGGGGCTGCCCTCTGCCCCAGGACCCGGGGCTCCGGGGGAGGGCACAGCCCCCTGCCTGCCCCGCTCTTCCCCAGGGGCCCGACCCTCTTCCTCCCATCAGCTTTCCAGTGGGAAACACGGGCTGGGAGGCAGCCGCCAGCCAGCTCCGGCAGGGGACGGGGCGCAGGGGGCTTCCCCCGGGGGGGAGCCCCGTTCATGGCGGCCGGGCGCCATATGGGGGCCGGCGGCTGCCCCTCCGCCTGCGCGCAGCGCCGCTTCTCCTCGGCCGGGGGGCGAGAGCGGAGCGGGGGGTCGGCAGCGAGCGGGGCCGGGGCCGGGGCGGAGGGGAGCGGCGCCTCGGCCGGAGGGGGG
>VYZM01017841.1:0-41436 GCA_013398915.1 Dromas ardeola | reverse complement strand
GGGCTGGGGCAGCCGGGGCGGGCGGGCTGGGGCGGTGTGTGGGGGCTCCTTCATGCCGCTGCCCGTCCCTGACGGCCGTTGTCTTCTCCCCCACCTCAGGAACTGGTGCGCCTACATAGTGAACAAGAACGTGAGCTGCTCGGTGCTGGACGGGACGGAGAGCTACGTCCAGGCCCAGTACAAGTGCGCCTGGAACCAGTTCCCCTGCCAGCCCACCCCGGTGTAAGTAGCCGAGGAGGTGACCTGGGGAGGGGAAGCGCTTGGCCACCCCCTGCCAAGCCCCGCCGGAGAAGCGGTGGCTGCCGCTGCGCTCGGGCCGTTCCCGGCACCCCAAAAAGCCTCCACGGCCGGGGCGGGAGGGCGCCTACCGCCTTCTGGGCCCCCAGCGCGCCCCGAACAAAGCGCTCCCTCTCATTGCAAACATAAGGCAGCCGGGAGCTAATTAGAGCCAGATTGAGCGCGTCGTTGCTCGGTACAGCCAGTCCGCAGAGCTGAAAGGGAGCTGCGCTGGCCCGCCTGGTTGCCCCGCGGTGGCCCGCCTCGTCACCCCGCAGTGGCACACCTCATCTCCCCATGCTGGCCTGCCTCGTCACCCCGCAGTGGCACACCTTGTCACCCCGCGGGGCGTGCAGGGAGGCAGTGCGCACACATGGGGCTTTCTGTGGGCGGCAGGAGCACCAACACCTGCCGGGAGCGCACCTACGCACCCTGGTCCAGATTTTGCCAGGGTACAGCAGCGCCCGAAACCGGTTTTGTGGTTGCTCTGTGTGTGGCTGGGTGGGTGCGTAACGGCGAGGGAGAGCCAGGAACGTGGGCCAGCCCATTTACAATCTGTGGATCCCTGTCAGTTGTCCAGCAAGGAGAGCAGCCAGCGCAGAGATTTTTACAGGGGGTAATACAAAGTTGCTTGTTTGACTTAAAGCTTCTTGCGATTGAGTGTGACCACATGGTAGTCCGTACAGCACAGTGTGCTGTAGCAAAGCTGTGTGAGCCCACAGGTACAGCAGGAGTCAGGGAACAGCTGTATTTCATTTACCTTTTGGCTAATCTCAGGCAAATCGTCTTTCCTCAATTTCCCCACTTGAAAAAGGAGTAATATTTGCACACTTTTATTTGAAAGCTGTAGGTGATAAGCACTCTGTGAAACCGCGTCACCGCCCCTAGAAGTCAGCGGAAAGACACCCATAGATTTTCATGGGATTAGGCTCAGAGTTGGACTGAGGTGATGGTGAGGATTCATTTTTACAGCAACAAATAACTAGTTTTTATTTGGATGTGAAACAGTGAGGATGAGACTGGTACTGCGAAGTCCTGGGCGCTATTGAAATAGACGGTGGACATCAGTGATGCTGCCACCCTGGTGCCTGTGAAAATAGGTGCTGGGCGTCTGGCATTCAAATGCACTGCTTTCTGTTTGTTCGGGTTGTTATTTTTGTTTTAAAAAAAGAGCTTTTCTCTATTAGAACATATAAACACTGGAATTTGAGGGAAATATCAAAAGCAGCAGACAGCTGAGTAACACCGTCTTGTGTAATTTCCCTTGTTTCTCTTTGGAGTGTCGAACTGGCCATTTTGGCCTTCTGACTGAGTTTATGGGCTGTGTAACAGGGTGTGTGCCCTCTGTCCTGCGGAGTCTCTGTAGTGGAGGAGTGAGGAGGGGTTGATGAGCTCTTTGAACATATAAATCACCAAGCATTAAGATAAGGAATTTCAGAGGCGGTAAATTAGGATTTTCTTGGACTATCTGCTAGCAGATAATGAAGAAAGTGCAAAGGCATTGCTTCTAGCTCAGGAAATTCCTGAACCAAGAACTGCTTGAAGCGGGTGAGATCTTTGGCAGGAGTCGGAAGGGGAAGCCCAGCTTGAGCAGGGGACTGGGCTGGGTGACCTCCAGAAGTCCCATCCCTTCCAGATTACTCTGTGGTTCTGTGCAATGGCATTGTCTGTCCTTCTGCTTCTTCTAAACATCTGGAGTTGGCTGCTGTCAGAGAGAGAATACAGGGCTAAACAGACATTTGGTCTCGCCTGCTGTGGCCAGTCTCATGGGGTTTTTTTTGTTCTTTTGCAAATGGAATTAGATACTTATCATAAGCCTTTGTTTCCTCAATTTGACTTTCTTTGGTGAACATAACTGTTATTTTCTTCATAACCGTAATGGCAACTGCAAAATAATTCCTTCTTCTTAATGTAAAACATTTTAAGTACCTTTTACAGCACCAGCAGATTAACACTGAAAGCAGCTGTAATATCAAAATCTTGAAATGTTGCTGTGTTCAAAACTCTCTGCTTATAGGCTGTGACTCTTATTTTTCTGTCTATTGCTGGTATACACATTCTTTTAGTGGCAGAGTAATAAAGGAACTAATCCAAAGCGTTTGAAATACATGGTTCAAATCCTGCAAACCCCTGCATACAGGAGTAACTTCATTCCTCTGAAAAGTATTGTTTAATTCAGTAGGAGTAGTGGTCTGAATAACAAAATGTGTTTATATATATTTGTTAGCTAATCTTGACAAAAATAGGACAGGAAAGAGCTATAAAAGCGACAAAGAAATGACTGTGAGGGCTTTTCTGAAATTGTTCTCTTTTTTCCGTTTTACACTTACATGGAGAAGTTATATAGAAGTTACATAGAAGAACTAAATAGCAGATATTCATCGGAATAGACTACAGTCCTGTGTAGTCTCCTTGTGATACCCGTGGTTCATCTAAGAGCTCATTCTGCTGCAGATAGTGGGGACAGTGAGATCCAAATCAAACAAAGAGTTTGTTAACTGTATCATAGATGTATGGGTTTTATTAGTACTTAAGTACTATTAGGGTTTTTTTTGTCAGTCAGTGAATTTACTATTGATTTAAATTAATTTAAGACTAGGTTTAAAGAGCCCTTCTAGTGTGTAAGTACAGTCTAGGTTATGCATACCAATTACTTAAATAGCTCACTGCATTTTATATGGGAGTGTTTCACTGCCTTAAACATACAGCGTACTCCCAAATTCCACATGTTCTTCACATACAAGAGAGTGTGTATTTCAGATATGGATTATAGTCAGCACCAGGGTTTATTTATTTACTTATTTTTATTTTAGAAATAGAAAGCTTTGGTGATTAAGCCTAAAAATCTTATGAATGCCTGAACCCTTTTTATCTGCCCTTTAGGCCCATTAAAATATCATTTGTCTGAAAAAAAACCCACTGTTGGAATAACTGCATTTCTAGGAGTGTTAACTGTAATTTCAGTTTGGCTACAGGGTTTATTTCCTGAAATGTGAAGTTGAAATTCAGGAAATTATTACACTTCATTGTTTAAGTGTTTTATAGGTGTTTGGGCTCAATAGTGCATTTCCTTACTGAAAAGTTAGTGAATACTTTGCCTGATTAAGGTGTCAAGGATAAATGTGAGTTGAAGTGTGGCTGCTTAAGAGATAGGAAGAGAGGGAGTAGAAAGAAAAAGCAGAAGGGCACTTTGAAGTATGTTCCCTTTGAAGTATGGTGAGTTCCTGATGTATTTTTCTTAAAACTGTGACTCGCAAAGGAGGGAGGAACTTTGTTATTAGTGGGTCATTGGACAGAAAGATACTTACACAAACATATTAGTGTTTTTACCCACTAAAAAGAAATTGTATGTTTTGAAATTTAATATTGCTTCATAAGTAACTGACCCCTCCCTACTTCTTTTGTTGTGAATTTCCTTTCCTAGCTTTCTTGTGAATGGTTTTGTAACTTAATTAGCATTATTAGCAATTTGTAACTAATAGCGTTGTCTGATTCTACAAGCAAAATGTATCCGCCTTCTGGCTAGATCCTACACGCACTTTAGGGCTGTGGCTTCTCTTGGACATCCTCTGGTCAACGTAGCCGCTTCAGGGTATGATGTTGTTATACAAGTTGTTTGTTTTGCCTCTTGTGCTGTAGAGTTTGTTGGGACACCTGGCTGTACCATAGGTGCTCCAGTTTATAGCCCAGCATTTTTGGGCAAAGCTTCTTTCTCTCGTAAGGTTTTAATTTTAATGTTTGAAGTGAACTGAAGTGGCTGAAGCAGAGGGGTGTTTTCTGGCTTTCCAGCTTTGCTACAGAACTGGCAAACGGGACTTGCCCGTACGAGGTAGTAAATCAAATAGAAAAAAATGTAGATTGGGAAGAACCCTGTAGCCCCCAGCTAACAGCAGAGCCAGCTTCAAAGTTAGATCAGGTTGCTTAGGGACTTGAAGAAAGGATGTTATATCAGATCTCCTAATTCAAGTACCAGCCCCCGCTAACTCTGCTCATGTGAGTAAAGATGTTTGTGTGCTCAAGCGTGTAACGAGTCAGGTCACCCGTCTTTAGCTTGTGGGGAGTGGATTTCGTGATTTAGTGTGAGCTTCTCAACACTGATGATAAATGTATAATAAGCAGACCCATTATTTCACTAGGTTGCACATACTTAGAAAATGGTCAAGAAAATGATGAATGAATCAATAGCTAAATTAGCAAGCCGCTCCAAATCTCTCATTGAGCAATATTTTCCAACTTCTTGTCATTTAGTACTTTCAAATGGCCCTAAATAAACCCATTGCCAAACTAATCACAGTTTTAGTCATTGCCAAGACGAAGATTTAAGGCAAAAGACTCAAAGAACATTAGAGACCGTTAACTGCTAGTTTTCCGCAATCGTAAATATCAGGATAGATGACTATACTTACAAGTAACGCACAGCTTTTAATAAGCAGTATTCCGTGCTTATTGGTAAAATAATATTGAGTAAAAGTGGAAATTTTATTACTGAAAAACAGCATATCAGGCTTCAAGTTAAATGGCTCCATCGATTTACCATTTTCTGGCAACCTGGGTGAAGCACATCATCCCCAGTCTAGGAACATGTAGCAAATCCGTATGTGGTTTTCAACCCTTCAGCAGTCCCAATGTCATTTTCTCTGAGACTGTTCAAGTTGCTAGAAATTAAGCATACAAACCGGTGTCAGAGTGCTCAGCATCAGGCAGGATAGATATACAAGTCAGCACACGTCAAAGCCTACGTTTGCCACCGGCTTCTAGCAATGCATATCTCATAAGAAGAACTTTCAGGATGGACAAAAACTTGAAGGGAAAGTGAGGGCTGTTTAATGTTTCCCCTCCAAATATCTAGAAAGGCCTTTAGGAGTTTTTTTTTCCTACTTCGTGTATTTTGTGTGAAGCAGAATTTCTTTGTACAGGCTCCAGCTAGCTGACTGCATAGGGAGGTTAGCCTAAGGGGCTGTGCATTGAAAACAGCAAGGAAACTTAAAAAACTTCAGAACGTACTTCAGTTTCCTGGAGTGCTTGTTTGAAAATCTTTGAGCGCCTGCTGCGTGTGGTAAACTTTCCTGGCTGTCTCCCTGAGTCTGAAATGTGCATCTCTGCCTCTGCGCGCTGAACGCAACAGTCTTTCATCTCTGTGAACCGGGCAGGGAATTTTCATTTCACACGTCATTCGAGTTTGTTGCAATAATGAAAAAAAAAAAGAAATCACAAACTGCTCTTCAGTTCACATTAATATAAATAATCAGATTTTTTTTATGCTTTTCTGGTTTGTGAAATGTGTGACCTGGAGGTCTGGGGCCTCTTCTGTTAAGCACCAAACTGTTGCCAAAACAACAAATCGTTAATTTTAGGGAGCTGCTGACCTGTTTAAGGCCTATTTTGTCATAAATCACCCAAATAACCAGGGAAATTTCTGTACCATTAGAAAGTGGGCAGTGCCAGTTTTACACATTGCAGATTGTTACTCCCATCTGACTTCTTTTTTGCATTCACATCTCACCTTTTTCTCCGCTCTGGTTCACTTTTGACCTGGTGTCTTGAAAAGTATCAGCTTGGAAAACAGTGCGGCATTTTATTCTAAAAGTTGGGGTCCCAGCTAATCCCCCCCAGGTTAGCTCTTGCATTCATGAAAATGTTGGTTATCTGTTCTATTTGTATGTTTTCAAGTAATCTGTCAGCAGTAGTTCTTTCTTCGAATGATCCTAGAAATAAGCTTATTTCATGGGCAGAGAAGCAGAATAGATACTACTGGAGCTCAGTTTCTCAGCTAGCTTTATCAGGAGCAGTGCTCTGCATTTTTACCTGAGCTTTCCGCTGGTGTAAGGTGAGAAACTTGGTCCCTGCTGCTGGAAGAGGCAGGTGAGGATGTTGTTAATGCATAACCCGTTGCAATATCACTCCTGTTCCATCAATGTTAGACTACATCACGGTGCTGCTCTACAAAATTTTTCTGAAATCCTTTTGAAAGGACTGTATTTTCAGGCATCTCCTATTCCATTTTATTTAGTGGGTTTTCAGTAGCTTACTGTTGGTCTGTCAGCACGTGGTTGACTGGCATAGGTTTATCTTGCAACAAAAATGGAAGGAAGCAACCATGTAAGATAATTTAAGACTGTAAATCCCAAGAAAGAAGCTCTGCTTTGAGCCTTGCCACAGACTGTCTGTGTCTGTAAGTTACTTAAATGCATCCTGTGTCTTGGTTTCTCTGCTCATAAGAGGAGGATGCCTACCTAGCTTTCAGGAGTGGTAATTCATGAACATTAAGAGTATTAAAATTTTAAACCTGAAACTTATTTTTTCGGTATTTCCTACTGGACTTCAGTGGTCAACTTTTTCAAAATAAATTCTTGGCATCTGAGAGAGAAAGTGAGTTAGACAGATAGAAGGTAGATATATGTGTGTGTGTGTATGGATATATATATACACACACAACAACTAGAAATAACTAGTATGAGACATGGGGGCATGTTTCAGAGTGTGCAGTCCCTTGGTTGTTTCTTCCCAAGAAGAAACATTTCTCTCCCAAGAGAGAAAATTGTATTTTGAATCTCAGTTTTTTGAATAGAAGAATTCTAACTGAGATGAGTGGCATCAAAATTCACTGTATAAGTAATGAACAATGGCACCGGAGATTTTGAATGGAGCTACAAATGAAACCCTGTGGTGTTGTCTGAGAAGAGTTGAGCATTTTTGTATTCTACCAGTTCCTGTAATCTTCTGCCCTTTTTATTGAACAAAGCCCAAACTCTGCAGTAAAGTTCATCCAGGTTCTCTTGGATGTATTGAACTAATATTCAGCATTAAAGAGAACCATGTAAGAGAGACCAGGCTGTTGTGAGCTGATTTAGGCATCATGATTCTCTGCTCTGGTTAAAGTCAGTGGTGGTGTTTTGATGTAATTGCCCAGACCCTGACGCCTGCAAACACATGTACTGACCTTCTTTATATAAATTTTGGAAAGCAAAAATGACAGCTAAAAGGAGAGTAGCAGTGGAAAGATGAGACTTTCTTAAGTCCATCTGTAAGAAGCAGCTTCGTGTCTCTAATGCCAGATCAAAATCAAAAACTATTTTGAGATTTCATTAGGATTCTTTTTAAATATATTTTTGCTGCAGTGTATAATTGGGATTTATTACCAACTCCACGGCTTGCTTTCAGTGAATACCTAGACTTCTGTAGGCTAATCTATTCCTGTCAAAACATCTTTTCACCGCTTGCCGTAAATGCCTTAGGATAAACTCTTAGTAAAGACATATTTTTCTCAAGTTAAGCTCATCTGTGGGCTGGAACACAAGCTAGCTGCCAACGCTGCTGTGTAGTAGCAAAGTTATAAAAGAAGAAAATCCAGAAGTGGTATTCGACTCACCTTAACTTCAGTTGTCTGCCTTACAGAGGGATGAACGGGAGCATGGGAGCTTAGATACCTGGAGGAGTGGTGACTCAAATGCAAGTCAATGGTGTCCAGCATGCTCTTTAGGTAATCGGATGTAAGTAATGACTTCAGGATGAGATGCATCCCAGCTTCGACGCTACTGGCTGTATCAACTATATACAGACAACTAGCGCCTGTCCATACCTACACAGTAGGCACCTGAAATTCAGGTGTGCAGAAACTCACTGTTACGGACAATCGCTAAAAGTCTCCGTGATTTCAGTGGAACTATGATTTCTGTAGGGGTTGCAATTAGGCCTGCGTTCTTGGGAAACAGAAAAGTTGGGATCAACTGGTACTAGTTTAGTAACTGTGTAGGATAAATGGCCAATTTATGTTTATTTTCAGTGGAAGCTTTTGCAGCCTACAAAATAAAAAAAAAAAAGCTTAGTCAAAATATGATTGCATTTATTTATATCTTCTAAGTAGTATTTTTGGGGGGTTTCTGTGTGCTACTTCAGCACTCCCATTGCAATGTATTGGAGATTTGGATGACTGGGACGTGCAAGAGCAGACTATATAATTTACAAAGAATGGATCTACATTCAATAAAAGCATTAAATAACGAAGACTCACTATCTTCTATTCAATAAGACCATGATTTGCAGGCTGCTGAAGTTATGGGACCCGTTCCAATGACTACATAATTTTGGACCAACCTTGAAGTTTTGTGCTCAGAATAAACATTTTATATGTTGCTTATGTAGAAACATATGCTGATTCTGCAGTCCCTTCCGCACAGTGAGGATGCGGTGGCACTTATCTCCTTGCATTTCCCAAAAGGTTGAATGTTAATATCTAGTTACAGGACTGAGCCATATGTTTTCCCACCAACTTCGTCCAAATGTTTCTGATTTGTTTTATCGCTATTAGGTGACATTCCAAATATCAGTGCTAACTGCTTCCTTCTGTGGTTTAGCACCATGAGAAAATTATAACTCGTTCCCTAGTCAAAATGTCTAGCATTTGCAGCAAACATGTATTTTTAATTAAGCATTTTCCTAAGAAAATGCTTTCCTCCCAAAGAGGAGGAATATTTGAATGCTATTGCCATGCTGTATGACTTTATTTCAGCTGCAAAATACTTAGATATTAAAAGTGGAGATTTTTATTAGTGTTCTGAATGTGTTTTCTTGTTTGATCAGCATGTCGAATTCATGGTGAAGGTAGTAGGCGTTAGTTTATAAGCCTGTTGTGGGAAGATTCCTAAAAAACAGCTGTTCTTATTTTCTGTGTTGGGAGGAAAGATTAGAGGCTGTTGAAATCACCCTCTGTTTGTGCTTTCTAAAATAACGATTTCATTTGTAGAATTTAGCTCAATTCACCAAAAGGATATGACCATCATCTTGGGCTGGAAGTCCACAAGAGGATGGGGTGACTAGGCACAATAAATGCTGGTGTATTGCATGTAACTTTCAACCACATAAGTTTTTTTAAAAAAGATGTTTGAGACACTTATAAAAATGATTGTGTTTATTAACACTTACTCGAATAGCAGAAATCCAAGTCAACTGAAGGAAGATTTAATGTTTTGCTATTTTTTAATTACATTCCAGCATATGCAGGCATTAAAGTGGAGCCTTAATTCTTTAAGAGACCTGTGAAACTTTTGTGAACCCTTTTGACCAAATTGCCTTACTAGGTAACTGTGTAAAGATTCACACCTACAAGATAAAAGAAGTGAAACTTGGGCATGTTATGTTCTAACCATGTAACTCTACCCAGCTGCACGGAGAAGCAACATTTCGTCTCTGTCTACGCTGAGTGTGTTTTGTACGTTTTATATGCTCATGTTTGTATGTGTTATGTATGTGTTTGCTGTGACTTTGAGTGAGCAATTGGATTCAGAATACTGCACAACTAAGACATGTCTGATTTGAACATTCTAGTAGCTCCCAGTCCTATGTCATTAAAATACGTAGAATCACGAGTTATTGTCAGGATGCTGTCCCTAGCAGAAAGTTATGGTTTGTTTTGTTAGAACTCTAACCAAGAATATAATTGTGTTCAGTGCTGTTAGAGTGTTATATCCTGGCAAAATCCTGGAAACCTCCAGCTCATTCACTGATACCCACTAAGCGGGCAAAGTTCTGGCTTTTAAAAACTTGTTGTGTGATTGAGAATCTCCCTTGAGCTGGAAGCATGCTGGTGACTGTCATTTATCAGTGCATCGGGACAGTGCTGGCACAGTGATGCCATTCCTTGCATGGGCCTTCCACAACTGTGCATGAAGCGTATCATTGCTAGAGAAGCTGTAGCAATGAAACTGGTTTCTAAGAAATGAAACTGGTTTTTAAGAAACTTTTATGTGGCTGGATTCAAATTAGGAAAGCGTTAGGGTCTAAGTTCCTATTTCCCAGCCTTATGTGACCAGCTTTGCTGCAGTAAGTGGGACTGGACTGGCGGTATAGAGGAGCAACAGTTCTTGGTAAGTAAATCCCATTTAATTTCTGAGCCATCCTTGAGTATAGCTGTGCTGTTACCATAGTTCAAGATGTAAAATATGAAAACTGTTCTACATCCAGATGTTGAAGCATTTTGATTCTAGCTTATTTTTGCTCCAGGAGAATTGTGGTTTAGGATTCAGGTTAGTCTGTATTTGACGTGCCATCGCTGAAATGAAAACAGATCCAATTCGTGTATTTGCTTGAACTCTCAGACTTGCAAGGAATGGACTGCTACGACATTTTAAAAGTTGTAGATACACTGTGTTTATATTTTATAATTTAGAATGGGAGGGTTCTTATGCATTTCAAATAATTTTTGTATTAAATCATATTAATATGTTTTATGCCTATTGGGATCATGAAACTATGAAATAAAAAAGAACAAGAATGTCAAACTTGCTTATTTTTTACATTTGAGATGGAGTTTGGAAAAGTTTTAAATTTGACCATATGAAAAATCCTAAGCTAAGCTTGGTTCCTTTTAATTTGTTTATATTCTTCTTTTGTATTTGGTTTTGTCTTGTGATTTGTGTGTGTCTGAATGTTGAAGTCATCTGAAGGTGTCTACGTTGATGAACATGATTACAGAGAAAGTATGCAAAGAGAAACTTGTCAAAAGTATGATAGGAATGGCAGAAATGGTACAAGGAAAGCCCTCATGCTGTAATTTGAGCAAAGAAGTGCAGAATTTGCATAAAAGTTGTTCTTATCCTTTTATAAAATTTGTTTCAGCTATATTCTTAAAACTTTTTTAGGAAAAAATAGAGAAATGTATCTTAATGGTGTTTGAAGATAGTAAAAATACTGCAATTTTCAGAAAGGAGTTTGGCCCTGAAAGCATAGAGAGGAACACACACAAAGTTTGGAGTAGTTAAGTGTTTTATGGAAATCAGAGAAAAGTATGTACAACGCTTTCCGGCCTGTGAAAATTGATCTGGAAGTTCAAAGTTTGCATTTCAGTAATGTAGTGGTTGTGAGAGAGGTTGTAGTGACTCTCAGACCACTTCAAAACACTAAAGCATCTAGCTAATCCTGTCGTTCCTCTTGACTCTGGCAGCTAGTTGGAAGAAAAGGAGTCAAACCCGAATTACCTACATGAGATGTAGTTTAATACTTTAGATAAGGGAGAAGGACAAGGCAGTTCCTGGGTGGCCGGGATGTTGTCCTTCCCAGTGGTGCCCTCTGCATTGCACTCCTCTATTTAATTTTTAAAGCACTTGACCTTGGGGCTGTCTGTGCTTTACATTTGTAAACAGGATTGAGCAGATGTTTTGGTGAAAATTGTAAAAGAAATGATGAGCTGGAGTGCAGGCTACAGCTGTTTCATATATGATGTTGCGAAGGTAAAAGATTGGAAACCCACTCTGAGTTTGCGTGCTTCAAGTCAGAACCTGAAAAGCTGACAATTGCAGCAAATCACTTCAGTGGCGAGCAGCTAATAGAGAGAGTTAGAGCCTAGCCTGCCCCCGCCTTCCTAGGAAGATTAACAGGAGAAAGGAATCCAGAGAGGTTTGTTAGAATAAACTCTTCTTTGGCCCAAAAATAGTTGGAAAACTGTAACGTTGTCTTGAGTCAAAGTAACTTCTTCCACTTAGAAGAGAGGTTATAGATAAAGTAATTAGGCAGAAGAGTATGTCCTGAGTGCAAAAATTGGACTATACTGTGGCAGAATTGGGAAAGATATGGTTGGAAAAGAAACAAATTCACAATTAGTAGTTAACACTCTGAAACCCTTCCCCTGCCCGGAGTTTGCTAAGCAGCTTACCAAAATGGCAAATGCCTATCAGATGTAGGACATAATATTAAAATTATGTCTCTGAAAGGTGGAAGATGCTGAGTAGAAAAATACAGAATTATTTCAGCAATTATTTGCATGCATAGCAAGAGAAGCCTTGAATAGTAACAGTTAAACTCTTATTTTGTGACTTTCAATAGAAGCTGTTTCACAGTTGATGTAAGATTTAACTCTTTCCATCTGGTAGATGATTACTGATTTTTTTAAAACAATAATGATTTTTGCATGTTAATACAAGAAAATGTTTATTTTAATGAAACATGTAGTCTTTTTTTTTTTTTTTTGTGATAGCATGGCTGCTTCTGTTGCCTTTTCTGCGCTGTATCCTCTCTGTCCCAAAATACACTCCCTGTGAACCCAGCCAGGCTATGAATGAAATGTGTTGCAGAGCTCCTGTTGAGTCCTCCGCTGCCCTCCTGCATTTCTTCTGGCAGTATTACTACTTTAGGGACACCTCAGCTGTGAAGCGAGTCTGTCATTCATTAATGAATGCAAACTGTTGTTCTAATCTGAAATAATCTTAAAAAATGAAAATGTGATAGGGTGGTTAATAGTATGATACTAGTTTTATTCAGAGAGAGGAATTCACAGGAGAAATTGGGGTAAGTTTTTTGTTTTTATTGCAGTATGTGTTCCAAGTATACCAATTTATGGAGCTCAGGTGATGAATCCCTGATTTATTTATTTTCCTCATCTCTCAACCCAAGATGAACTGTACCTTAAATTGATTTAGTTTTTATAAAAGGGCACAGCCTCTGCTTATGGGTATCTGGTGGGATACCATAGTGTCTGACTGCAGTTGAACTTGCTGTATGTGAACTGGAGGAAAGTTATGGAAGAAGTCTATGGTTAAAGAAAGCTGCACAACCAGAATCAGTTTGCTATTTATTAACTTTTGAGTGATTAATTGTGGAAACTTCAGGTTGTATGTACATAACGTGTGCACAAGTTTGTCTGCAAGATCCTCTTCAACTTAAATGGGGCAGTGAAGTAGGAAAGAGTTGATTCCTTTGTTGGTCGTAGCCTTTCATCTGACTCCTTTCATGTCCTTATCTGACTCATGCTTTCAGCATTTTGTCCTTCCCTGGAATATCCCTCCTACCTTTGACTGCTCAGTACATACATATTCCAAGGAATGGTTTAAGTGGAGCCTGTGGAAAGACAAGTGGGACAAAGCAGGCAGACAGAAACATTTTTGATGTCCAAAAGAGTTGCTGCCAGCACAGCCCTGTGTGTGGGTTTGTGAGGAAAAGCAGTTAGAGGAAAAAGGTTTTGAATTTATAGAGTAATACACTGGCAGTCGCTGTTATACTTAGCAGTGTCTGATGAGACGAACCTTCACTTCCCACAACACGTTATCCCTGTGCTCATACGTGAAAACCCCTGTTGCTATGGCCATATTTGCTCTCCCTGGCATGACTGTTGTGTGCAAGTAACTTTAAAACCTAGACAGAAACATTTGTTCATTTGATGTTTGAAGGAGAAAATGAAGCATATATGAAATGAATTTATTTTCATTTTAAAAAAACCCAGGTTAAATTTTAGGTTTAATCCAAGTAGCAGATTAGGTTATGGATCGTTTAAAATGCTTTCTGTTTTGGCAGATACCGAACAAGTTTCAGACCTCGGTACACAGTTGCATATAAGACAGTAACAGAGCTGGAATGGAGATGTTGTCCTGGGTACAAAGGGGAAGACTGCAGAGAAGGCCCAGCAGAAAAGCCAAACGCTGCTCGTCGTCCTACACCACCAGCAAAAGCTGTCGTGAAGAAAGGCTTGGGTAAGTTTTTGTTTGAATTTTCGTATGCATGATCACGTCTGGTTTTTTGTTTTGTGTTTTAAGTATAAGAACTGTTATGGTTTCTATTAAACTCAACTACTGGCAGGTACGAAATCCATATGGAAGACACTGTGTGGTGGGAAAATAATTGCCAGGCAATAGCAGCCTTGATACAGAGAATTTCCTGAAGAATAACGGAGAGGTGGGTGTAGAACACTGGCTGTAAATGCCAGCTGGCTGCTCATGGTTCAGGAAAATCTTTGCATTGAGGTTGGGGTTTTTTGGTAAGAATTTGCAGGGTTTCTTGTGGTTTCTTCAGTGTTCACCAAAAAAAAAAGAGAGAGATACATTTGAGAGGAACTATTATTAAAACAAAAAAGAGCAGGTACTAATTTTAACAGTATATAATGCTCCCTAGCAGTTTCACAGTGTTTTGTTTATTCAAGGGCTTGTGCAGATTTTACAGATTCATGTTAGATTACCTGCCTTACTACTACGGGGTAAGGGAATGATAAGCCTCGGTTGCTGAAAAAATACCTTAAAAAATTAATGATGTTTGTTTTTATAAGATAGTGTCTTCTGAAAGGGTAAGAGGAGTGCTGTTACTGCAGTATTATGCCTTTTCTGCATTAACAAAAAATGATAAACAGATGCTTCCTTCTGACAGACTTTTTCCCAACATCATCAGAGATTAGTGTCACGTATAGCGCTTAGTCAGATTTCCACTTGTGTTTTTTGTGTAGTAGAATGGATTGGGACTGAATATATGGTTTTAAACCAGTCCTATAGATTATATACCTGCTTTAAAAATAAGCTTTTTAAATATTTTGTTAGCCCACCTAAAATATTACTTCCAAAAGATGATAATAAAACATGGTGATAACTTTAAGTAACTTGCATGCTGCTTATGTCTAGAGATTTTCTTTCTGCTCTGACCCTGTAAGAACTGTAATTCAGTGCAAAAGACAGACCAGTGTGTATGTAATAGCTACACTCTGTGTGTGCATACTTCTATTATTATTAAAGGAATTGGCCACCCTGCCAGTCTTGCAGAGTATATTTGTAACTTCCTACCTTCTTTGTAATGTCTTTAAGCTGAAATCCAGTTTAAAACTAAGAAAAATTCCAACGGCGTGTCCTTCAGACCCTATCTCAGTGTCCTCTCCACTGTATATCTAGAATGCATAGCTTGGAACCAGTGCTAAAATTCTTTTGTCTGAAGACTTAAGTGTTAACACCACTCCAACACAATATAGTCACAATTTGACAGGGAGCTTTTCTTATCCTTAGTTGTTTACTTCTCATCTGAAACAGTTACTGTAATGCTAACAGCTTGTGTGTCTATATTCTGCTGTATTTAAAGAAGTTTATTTTCTTCTTCACTTTTGTTTCTTAGCTTCATTTTGTGGGTTTTTTTTATGTCTGTAATAGTATGCCTTAACTGTGCAAAGGTCTTTGGATTATGAATTGCATAAAAGATACCATGAAAAATCACAATCAGGAATATACATGATGTAATTACAGAGTTTACCCCACTGTGCCTAATGGCAAAGATATATGGGAGTATGCAATGGATCTACACATCATGTGGATCTACACATTAAAGTGGCATTAAATGTTTGTTAAACTAAAACAATTGGTGGTCTAGCTGCGGGTTTCATTAATATTAGATGATTATTTGGGATTGCACTCAATATCTTGACTTACTTGTGCCTTGTTGCTTAGAATCCCAGAAAATAGGACTAGAGGGATCTTAAGGGGTCTGCATACCAATCCCCCAAGGTAGGATCAGCTATGTCTGTCCAGACTCCAGTGGTGGAAATTCTGCTGCTCCTGTGGACAGTGACTTCTGGCATTTCATTTGCTCCAGTTGAAGCCCATTCTTCTTGTCCTGTACCATCAGTAGGAGATACGGAAAACAGTTCTTGCCAGTTTGCATATATCTTTAAGAATATCATTCCTCATTCTCCTCTCTTCTAGACTAAATAACAAATTACTTTGGCTTTTCCTGCAGTTTATACTTTCTTGACCTCTGATAATGTTTTTTCTTTCTTTCTTTCTTCTGGATTTTCTAGAATTGTTGTAGAATTTTGCTTCAGACTGAACAGCCAGAATTGTGCGTGGCTCTGCAAATAAGATGCTACCAATGACAGATGGATTAATTGATTTGTGCTAGGTTAAAAAGTAGATTGCAGCTAGAAGTCTACTTTTACTTCTTTCATTCAAAGAGGCTAGTGCTGGTGTTATTTTAATCTAACAGTTTTGGATGCATAAAGCTTATGCTTTTGTACACATTTTTATTGCCTACTTAAATATGTGTCAAATAATTAGGTATTTTTGAAGCAAGTGTGATACCTGGAATATCTTGCGGAACCCCGTCGAGTATATGCATTTGGACACCAGTTCAGCAAAGTACTGGAGCACAAACTCACTTTTGGCACATAAATTATTACCACTTACGTTTTCAAAGGGAATTCAGGAGCAGCACCTCCCAAATTATTGTTATTGGAAATGCAGTGGCTCTAAGGTGGTTGTGTTGTGATGTATATGGATCTATAACGGTCTGTTACATATGCTATAGGTTAGATTCATTGCTGAACAGGAAGGGGGGTTCTGCTTGCTGATTTATTTATTTATTGCCATTGTAGTGTCTTGGCAGGAATTGGTCAATGTGCTAAAACTTTTAGTTTGGAGCGTTTTGATAACATTTTAATTATAAACTACTGAAAGCAAGGCTAGAAAAGGGAACAAGCATTATGCATTTTAAAACATTATTTGGCTTTCAAGAGAGGTGAAATTAGCCTCCACTGATTAAAACAGATACCACTGGGAATATTTACATCCAGACTTTGATATTTCCATGAAACAGATGCAGAACCAACAGAAGAGCCGGAGCCTCCACCATATGAGAAGAAAATGCAGTTTCTTGAGGATGAATTGTTTAGACTTACACGATCAGTGCTTGAACTTCAGTCCTCCGTGGCAGGTGTGAATGAAAACCTGAAGCTGACTGTCCAAGAAGATGCTAGTAAGATGTTGGTCACTTGGCTGAACAACCTTTATGATCGCCCAGAGCCTGATAGTGCGGTTGGTGGTGAAACAGACAGTATCCATCTGCCTGGACTCCTCAGCAATAAAGATCAAAAAGACCCTTTTATTGATTTTGAAATGGAAGATATAAAGTCTGAGCTAGCTGAGGTCAAAGAAGCCTTGAAGATGAGGAATGACAAGCTGGAGGAACTGAATGGAAAAGTAAAAGGCTATGAAGGACAATTAAAACAACTGCAGGAGGCAGCACAGGGACCTACAATAACAATGCCCAGTGACAATATATATCAGGAGTATATAGACTCAAAATTTGAGTCCCTCAGACAGGAAATACTGGAAGGATTTGAAAAGAAAATGGCAGATCTGAAGAACTCCTGTGAATACAAACTACAGGATATCCAGCAGCAGTGTGATGACAATGACAATAACTGCTCAGGAATAATTGATGTTATAAAAGGAAAAGAGAATGACTTGAGGAAAGAAATAAATACTCTCCGAACTCAGATTCCATCAAACAAGTCCAGTTGTTGCAAGGAGGGTGAGGGAAATTACTTTGACCAACAGATAAAAGATTTAGATAAGAAGATTGACAGAGTTGTGGAAGCACACAGGATCTTGAACGTTAGAATAGATAATGAAATCAGTCGATTGTCGACTCCAGATCTGGAAGACATGTTCGGTGAGAGGTTGGAGGAGCTAGATGCGAGGATGAACGTTACGGAACGAAATGCTGAAGAACATTGCTTTTATGTTGAGGAAACTCTCCGCGGTGCTATTGCTGCTGAGGTAGATGAATTGAGAGACTTGTTTGACCAAAAACTACGGGCCCTAGAAGATAGGCTAGGTGGCACTATTTTAGAGATCGCTAATACCACAGACCCAGATGGAATGTATATTAATCCTGGGCCCATCTTGCCCAGTGATGCAGGATTTGCAAATGAGCAATTTACAGCTGAGATTAATTTTGTGAAGAACAAACTACTGTGGCTTGAACACCTCTGTGGGCAGAAATGTCAGCCTGCACCACAAGGTACGGAGGACCTCCAGAAAGAGCTAGAAAATTGTAACAACAAATACAATCACTTGCTTTCGAAAACAGAGAACAACTCTGTTCTCCTGCAGTCTCTAAATAGCTCTCTTAACGAGAAACTCAACTTAATTAAGGGTAACCAACGTGACATCCAGAAAATGCAGAGAGATGTACGTGTATTCCGGTATAGTCTAAATGTCATGGATAAAGATGTGAAGAATCTTCAAGATGGCTTGAGTAGCTGCAAGGAGCAGCTTCTGGGTGTCAATTCTACCTGTAGAAAAACGCAACGAGGCGTCTTCCGAAAAATCGATCAAATGCAGAGGACATTTGCAAATCAAACTGCTCATCCCAGTGATCATTGCTGTGGGGAAGTGAAAGAGAGACTAGAACAATTGAATGACCATATCCTGAATGATCTTAGCAAGTGCAAAGAAAAGACCCAAGGTATCCAGGAGGGTGTTTCAGATGTTGAGAGCAGAGTGTCGCGTGTTGAAAAAGTTTGCGGCAAGCTGGACTCTGTCTCAGGTAGTTTGGAGAAGATAAAAGAAGGTCTGAATAAGCACATAAGCAGCTTATGGAACTGCGTCCATGAAATGAATGGAACTTTAGCATCTCATTCCACCGATATTTCTGGCCTCAAAAATTCTGTCCAACAGTTTTATAGTCAGGTCTCCAAAATCACCATGGACATTGAAGGCATGCTGAAATCTCAGTCTGACACAAGTAAGTGGTTTTTTGCTTTTTTTAAATGCTTTTTTTGTTTGATTTTCAGCTGGCTTTCTTTTCTGAATCATTTGTAAAGGAATTAAACAAGGGAGGAAAAATTTAGTATTACACAATTTCTACTTTGTTTTTACAGTGACTCTAATTTTGGCTTTTGCTCTAGAACACCATAGAGGACTTTGAGTGCTTTTAAAAGTATTCTCTCTCTCTCTCTCAAGAAAAAAAAAAAAAAAGCCTTAACATGCTTTCATGTTTACGTTGAGCCAGAATAAAGAGAGTGGGAAAACTAGTATTTTTGGATGGTGAGTAATAATTATCAGTGGGTTTTATTCTGGTTCATTTGATTTGATTTTTTTTGTTTTGTTGTATTTTGTTGTGTGAGATTATTCTTGATTCCTCGGGGGAAACTGAAAAGTAAATGGAGAAAAATGAAGTCAAAGGAATTCAAATTTATGATAAAAAAGATTCCCTGGAAGTTTTCTTCTTAGCCTGAGTTAATGATTATAATTCAGCACCTACTCTTTGATTTAGGACTTTCACAAACAAGCTCTGGCATATGTTGGGTGTGGCAATACAAGACTTCTGCTTCATAGGTCTCCCAGAAGTTTGCGTTCCCACAACGTAGTTGGCAGTAGGTGTACAGCCCAGCTGGCAGTGTTTTCGCACCTCGGCCACTTCTGTTGGCAGCCCAATGTGTGAGCTCAAATCTACCTCTATAGGTGGTTTAAAGTTTGCATTAGAGTGTCTGAGCAGCAGAGGCACGTTCCCTTTGGCTCAAAATGCTATGAAATGGTAACCTCAGCATGTTGGTGAACCTTGCCCTGAAGGTTTAGAGACCTTGCCAAATGCCACTCAGTTCCCTCTGCGGTTCTTGCTCCAAATTTCAGCAACGGGTTGTTTGTCTGAGAGAGACAAAGTTTACAGAAGGAAGCTGAGTTCCTGTTTCTGGTAGGGTGATGCAGAACTATAGGAATTGGAGACTGTTTTGAAACTGCACTCTTAAGTTGTTTGATGCTTCTGGTTTTAATTTTGTGCATGTGTGAGATAAATAAGAGGCTGGTTTCTGTGACTGGCCCTAAACCAGAAGAAGTGGTGCTGAGGGAAAAGCCCCTGGGCTGTTGCAGCTGATGGTGGCTGGGGGAGATAAGATGCGGGACTGTGAGTGCTTTTGCTTGAATAGACAAGTTGTGCTTCATGAAAGGTCTGAAGGTAATTCCTGCAGGGAAGAGTATCCTTCTTAATCCAAGGCGGAGACTTGAAAGCCTGTGATAAATGCGTTTGTTCTGAGTGTTTAGTTGTTTAAAACCGAATGTATTGCAGTATTTGACACAAAAATCCTCCTGAGGTGAGTAGTTCTTGTGCAAAATTAAAAAAACAATACCTTTCTCTTCCTTTAAAGGAAAAAGTGAAGGAGAAAGCAGGGGGTCTGTAATTCTCAAATATTTCTTTTGGTGAAATCTTGACTTAAATTCAACAGGGTTAGGACCTTCGCCCCTAGATCTTGCAAAAGCAGACCCGGTCCCCATTAAAATGCAGTATGATGTATCTATGTAATCCTGTTTCTCATCCATCTTGCCAAAAATAAATTTGCACTAGGGACCAACATCGGAGAAAGGTCCAAGATACGCACTGTAATCTTCCTCCTGCTATTTGAAGCAGGTGTTCGAGTGGCCTCATGAGTTGTATTTATCCGCCCCTATTACAAGGTTGTAAGGCATTAAAAAGCCTCAGTGCACCTGGGTTTCCATAGTGTAATGCCGTTCTGGGGCAGAGCTCTCCATCCACCATCGGGTGACAAAGATCCGTGGAAGGATCCGGGGTGCAGGCCCTCTGAGCATCCCTCGCGGCCGTGGGGTGCCTCTGGCCCCTGAAGGATTTGTGAAGCACACACTTCAGTCCCCAGATGTTTCCAATTACAATAACACTGTCTGGCACAGCAGTCCGAATAAGTTTTGGTGGCTGGAGGTGCAGGAAGCTTTTGGCAAAAGAGCCTTTTTTGGAAGTAGTTTGGGAACCCTGTGAATTGGGTATGGCTTTAACTGTTTTTACATCCTTGATCTACAGCATTGTCTCTGATACCAACATCATTTGCAAAGACAATTTTCAGTCCTGGCTGTAGATTGGTGTTGAGTTTCTTATGCACTATTTGCCAGTGTATCGTAGCATTCACATGATGTCATTTGACTTCGGAAGGGCCAAAAGAGAAACAAGTTGTTACTAATAACAGTTGTTGAGGGCAGTAAGGCAAGCATACGTTGCAAGAAAAACAATATAAAAATCTTATCAAGCAGCGTAAGCCCAGCACATTGTAAACCTGAGCAAAGTGAAATGACCCTGATCTCAGGAATATGGCTGTGTTTTCTTCCGAATTTTTTATTAGGGGTTTTGAAGTGCCTCAGTCCAAACTAACAAGCCAGGTTAGTGAATTATTATGCGTCAGATACAGACCCAGAAACTGGACCCATATTTTATTTGTAACGTTTTCTGGTGAAGATAGTACAATGTCCTGCCGTTCCCGTACAAAAGGCGGTGGCGAGGGCAGGCATGGTCTGCTCTAAGCTCATGGGGGACCACGCACGATGTGCTTGCCATGGTAATGTAATCCAGCAGCTCTTCGTCCACCTTAAATGGTGACTGTTCCCAGCTCCACGTCTCGTTGGGTAATTTGTTGTTCTCATTGCGCTCTGTGCATCTCTGCAGGTACATGTGCCCTTCAAATGGCACGAAATTGAAAGCAATCTTAAAGTTAGCGAACTCTTTTAACTTACTGCCTATTCATACAGATTCATGAAGTTTTCCAGGAGTCAGAAGTGTGGTCTTGCAGCCAGATACCGCGCTGGGAGTGCAGTTTGCTTTGGTTACGGTTATTTGACCTGAACTACAATTCCTCTGGTAATTGTGTCTGTAGCAGGGTTTCGAAAGCAACAGCTAAATGTTTTCTGCTGAAGTTACGGTCTAAGAAACCAAACGTATGCTCTACATTACAGCATCGATAAAGGGCAACATAAAATCTTAGTGTTGTAGCACAAACACAAGAGAGTCATATAGTCGATTCCTCTAGGATCCCTATGAGCTTGTGCAAAATGTAACTTAATTGTCAAATCCCTTTGGTGTCTATATAGGAAAATTCAAGTCAGGTCTTTTTTGGCTTCTTGTGAGTGCAGTCACATATTCCTTTACGCACTTTGTTTCTGTGTGTTTTGGGGGCTGAGGAGAGAGCGTGGTCAGGGCAGAACAATGCTAGAAACAGACGCACCCCAAAGATCCACCTGCCGTGTGCATCCAGGCCGCTGCTTGTCTTCCTTCCCGGCAAGTCATTCCTCCTTCAGTGAAGTAAACTGCAGGTTAAAGCTGCCTAGCTGAACAAACTGAATAAAATAAAATATTTTTAAGGAGTAGGGGAACAAAAGCATTCTTATTTTCAACCGAGGAGGGAAACCTCTCCTTCTGTTTCAGTTGCGGACGGGCATCTGAGAGCAGAAGCTGTTGCCTGAGATGGTAACCGACTTGTCACTTAAAGTCAGCCAGCAAAGCTCAGGAAGATTTTTTTTCTAGCAGTCGTGTCTAGCACATGAATGCAGGTGGTGCGAGCCTATGACTTCAGGCAGCCTCTTGGTACTCTGGAAAGCTTACGTGGACTTTTTATGAGACTGAAAACAAGAAACGAGATTCGCAAGGGTAAAGTGCAGGTGTCAAGTAGTCACAAAACAGCACATGGGTTGCCAGCGACACCGTCTGGACCCCAGCCGTGCGTCACGGACAATACCTGCATGACTTGGTTGTAAACTCTAGCCCAAAGGCTCAGGGTAAGGCCCTCCTGGGCGTCCCCAGCTGTGCAGCGGAGCCAGGGGAAGCCTCACACCACATCTGCTTCTAGGCGCAGCCATTCGGTGTAGCCCTAGCCACTGATGAATTTACCCAGGCTGATTTTGGACTGTGATGAATTGAAGTGCTCTTTGTTCTCTCACCACTGAGACCTCAGAGCGGTGGTCTCCACTGTGGACGATGGCAAGCATCTCTGGTGTGACGACTTGCATCAGATAAATTTGCAAGGGGATGTTCGTCCATTTCCCCAGAAACTCACTCCCATCCCTGCACCTAAAGCCATGCATTAGTCTCAAAATGCAACCAAAATAACCAATGCTAATGGTTAATTTTGAATGAAATTCTGATTATTCTGTGTAAAAGCTGTTACTGCATTTGCTGAAATCTACACAGCTGTGAATTCATTTTCTTAATGTAGATGTAATTCAGCTTCATTCTTGTCATCTAGGACTTCATTTTTATGAATAAACCGTAATTCCTATAAAGGGCTTAGAACTGGACCAGATACACAAATGTAACCACTGTTCAACCCTGATGTCATATGTGTTGGCTGCCCTACTGGAAAAGTCTTCTAATGGTATCTCTTCTCTTCAAACAATAAAGGTTTTTCTGGTAGATTATATCCTAGGCTTCTGCCTTCGTTGTCAGAAAATACTAGTAATGGGAGTACTTGGAATTTTAAGTTCGTTGCTTTTCAAAGTAGGGAAAAAAATAATTTGTGAGTCGGTGTACATTTACTCAGGTTTTTTGCTGTGGATACTTTTCTTTATGGTAGTGCTAAAGGGTTAGCCTTGTGCTAGGTGTTGTGTGAGTACAGAGTTGAAAGTAGGAGCGAAGGGCGGGAAGGGGTTCAGGAGAACTGAAGTGAAGGTAGAGAGAGAGCACGCGATGGAGGTGAAGGTGCTGGTGGGAATAGGTGTGATACGCAGTCCGCTTGGTGCAGAAAGTCAAAGCTGGACTAGCGGGTGAATGTTCACGGGTTATTTGACTGCTGCTTGTCCCGTCTCTAGGCTGCCTTCATTCCTTTCCCTGCGTCACAGGAAAGAGCAGAGTCTGTAGTACTGCAAGAGTGGAATGGAGTTTTGCCAGTGCAGTCTTGGGTCTGCGGGGATGGGTGGCCTCAAATTGAGTCCTGTTTTATTTTAGAGGCTTTTTTAGAAAAATATGCATATTTTATATACTATTTTAGGCAAACAATTCTGTATCTTTCCTCTTCTTTCATCACTTCAAAGGGCGATCAGAAGTACCACGGCAGCCGTTGCCACCAAGACCACCCCTGCAGCCCCAGCCTGGCATATCTCTGCTGCCATCAAGGCCGAGGATACAACCCCCGCGACAGAGGACCCCCCTCCAGCCACCGCAGCCAAGACCTCCTCCGCGCCCAGCACTGCCGGGGTCAGGAGTTGTGCCATTTCTGCCTGGAACAACCGGGATCATCTTGGAGACTGGAGAGGCAGGGCCCCCTGGCACTGTTCTAATGTCAGGGAGAGGGCGGCTTAGAAGTGCGGATGGTCAGGCTGGTCAAAGTACCATGCCCATTGCTGAAGGCTATGCTGGAGCACCAGGTGAGAGAACCAAACTAATGGTGAATTACTCCTGTCTAAGTGCAGTGGACATGCCAGGTCTTGCTAGAGGGGTGACTTTGAGATCTGTTATGCATTACCAGCCACCTTTCCGCCTTTCGTGGGTGCCAGTTATATAGCTCTTGCCGTTGGGAAGCTGTTGGGCTTATGGCAGAGGTGATTCGTGAACGGGCCATTGCAGCCTCCAGCTGGCTACAGAAGTAGGGGAAACTACTTCAGTGCCAGTTTTGTTGCCTTTGCCAAGGCTTCGCAAAGCATGGGGTCAACAGGGCTGAAGTAAAATCCTTGTTAACTACAGCAGTCTTTGCCACTAGGGAAACTTATTTTTTTCTTGCCGTAGTGCTTGCCAGTGGATTTAGTACATTACAGTAAGAATTTGGTTTTCTTTGCCACAACCACCCCAGTTTAACAATAAGTGAACATTTCATAGGAGATGCTATTATGTAGCTATTTTGGTAAGTTGCTGTTCGGTGACAAAGAATGCTTTTTAGAAGACTGCAGTGATACTTTGTCGTAAAGGACTCTATTATGTCCTGTGTCACACGTACGACTTTTCCTTTGTAGGATATCCAAAGTTATCTCCTCCTACCACGGACTCGCAAGGTAAGGCAGTTGTTTCCTAGAAATTCTTTACACAGGTATTTGATCTTTATTTCAGTCCCTGGAAAGTCATGGTTGAGAGAACAAAGTGTTGATTTTTAGTATTTAAGTTTAGCATTGAGGAAAATCTGACAGATTTTTGCTGTACCTAAGCATTAAAACATAATCCACATCCTTTGAAAACATGATCTTTTTAAGGTTTTGAAAAATAACTAATTTAACTTTTTGTTATTGTTACTTCAGTGGTTTTTTTTAATACAAAGGATTTCTATTTCCTAGCAAGTGTCAGTACTGAACCTTTTTTTTAAGTGAAAAAATGTGTATTTCTTTCTGATTTCTTTAATAAGATATGAATAAGGCCAAGACTAAGATCTTGAAGCACTGTTAGTATCTGAGCTAGTGCATGAGCTCGTCGTCCTCGTGGAGGTGTTCCTGGCTTTGTTAGAATCACGAGGGCTCCTGTTCCTGACTTCAGTGAAAGCAGGAGTGCTCCCACTGACAACCACAGTTTAAAAAGATTCAAAATGCAGTTTTCTTGGTTTGGTCGGTTTTTTAATTATTTATAATTTTTAATATCACAGTTCGTTTATGCATTTGTGTGATAAACAGGTATAAACCTTGTGTGAGACATGCTAGTTGGCCTTGGTAAATACATTGATTGGGTGCTGCCTGCCCTACAACCTCATACTCAAGATACTATCAAACCCTGGGGATTAGTATTCGGGATCAAAGGGAATATTCCCACACCCTCTTCAGGAAGAATGACTTCATCTAAATTCGTTGAGGAAATATGAGAAATAGATGAAAATAAAACATTAGGGCTTTATGGCATCCAAAATCTTGCCCTTGGGACTTAGTTTGATGGCCCTAACAAAATCACAGATACGCATCCTGAAGGCTGGTCCGGGGACTGACAAAAAGAGTTGTAAAGAGATCAAACTGATATTTATACTTTCTAATTAAAAATCCGTTACAGCCTTCAAGCAGTCTTTTTGCATTTGAGGATTGTGGTGGTAGATGAGGTTTCTGGAAGAGGATGAGAAATAAGGAAATGTTTGTTTATCTTGATGCCAGCAAAGCCAATATAGATGTCTAGATTCCTGTGATAAATGGATTTCCTGGGGGTTTTCTTCCATTTTGTACAGCCTATTGCCGTTTATAGACAGCAGTATTTTAATAAATTTATGCTAAAACTGTGGGAAACAGTAGGTGGATGTTAAAAGTATTGAAAAGGCAGGGCGTAGCAGGCAGCGCGCCTGTTTGCTGCTTGGTGGAACATGCTGCAAAGAAACGTTACCACCCTGGGACCCAGGGGGAGGTCGGCTGGACCAAGGAGTTCCTTTTCCTGACCTGTGCCCCTGAAGACCTATCTACATATAAGATATACCTGCTGATCTGGCCTATAACCTCCCCCCAAATGCCTTGTAGACCCCAATGGCAAGTACAGTTCTAGAAAACAGAGGGGGAAGGATGGTGCAAATAGCTATTAGACTTCTGTGAGTAATCGTCAGTGTCTGCTTATAAACAACAAAAAAAGAGCATTCTGGGGCAGAATACAGCAGTTAACAGCGTTGTAGAAATTAACAGCTGGGGAAGGGAAGATTTTTGGCTTACTGGGAGGACCACAGTTGATGTCTCTGCCAGTCTTCACCCAGTACATTTTGTGGTACTGAAGTTCAAATCTGAAAGATCAGACCTTCTTGTACTATAATTCCTAAAATAAGAAGCTTGTACTATTAAATTGGCCTTCTGAGTAGTCCTTTTCATTTCTGTTTCTGAATAGCTTTTGTTGGATAAAAGCACTGCACAGGAAGAAGTTGAGGGCTCCAACTCTGTCCTCTTGGATTAAACTATCCCAGTTTAGTGCTCTTCTTGAATGCTGAGGCACGATTTGCATACTGTCAATTACCAAAGTATTTCTTGAGTTTTTTCAGATTCATTAGCTATCTGTTTGCATGCATCTCACAATGTAACGATGTAGGTAAATATCTTCAAGGACTTAGAAGTATTAATGAGAGAGCGTAAGGCACAATATTATATATTTGCTCTATTTTCACAGACAAGGAGTTTATGACAAAGGTGAGCTAAGTGTCAGTACTTAAGTGCATCCGCCTAATCCCTTTTAATACAGAAAGAGTTGAACCATTTAAAGAAACATCAGCAGCAAATACTATTGAAGCATGGAAATTTTACAGTTACGAGAATTTTTGTTTGCTGGAGCAAAGAAAATTGCAGAGCAGAAGTAATGCATTGGCTGGTGAACTGGTCTGGGAACTGATGAGAAAATGCATGTAAGATCCCAGGTCACACAATTAGGCAAGGACAGAGCCAAGAAGAGGATTTGAACATTCTGATCAGCGTACGGAGGGTCACAGTGAAAAAAATTCACTGAAAGCACAAATTGCCGTCCCCGCCCTCCCCCTTCATGCCGTGTTGCTTCTGTCCTTAACCCTGCAGCTCCAACGGAGGGCGGCTGCTCCTCTCTAAAAGAAACACTGTGCCACTGTGCCAACGCTGCTCTATGTATCCGTGCAGATAAAGGGCTAATTTTGGTTTGGGCTTTTTTATTCATCTTACTTCTCTGATACTCAGACATCTTTACTTTCTTCACGTGACTCCAGGGAGCCAGCCTGTAGGACATGTTTCAAATTTAAAGGCATGAGGTTTATTGTAATATAAGATTTATGTTGTTGTAGGCGGTCCTTGATTTGAGGAAAGATTTACTGAATACATAAATTACTCTGCCATGCTTCTGACAGATTCTGATGCATGTTTAGCTCTTTCTTTTGATTATTGGTCAGGGAGCACTATTCTTGTTAATACATGTGACAGGGGAAAGCGTCTTTGCCGACTTTGAGGTAGAGAATATATGATCACCTGCATTTGCACCAGTGGTTGTGTTTTGCTGCTGTTCTCATGCAAGAACAGCGCAGTTCACAGAAGCATGCTGAAGGGCGGCGCAGGAGATGGTTATTTGTGTAAGGAGCAGTAGGTAAGTGCTAGGGCAAACTTTCTCTTGCTGCGACGTGAAAGGGAAGAGTTGTAAGAGCAGAAAGAACTGTTACTAACAGACTCAGGAGAAAAGTAGCTGTGTCTTCATAATGCACTGAGTGAGTTACCTTCTGCATCAGAAACACTGCGACTTAGCAGAGCTAATGGGCCCAGCTTCGTTGAGCACTGGCTCTTGGAAATCAGTGCAGCACTTACGGCATGGCCACCCCATAAGCAGAGAGAATGGTCCTAAAAATGAGATGTGTTAGGGTCAAACCAAAGAGTTAAAAAAAGTCAGGGAGGGGATAAATTGCTGATATTTGTCCCATTTGCTCTAACTGAAATCTAACTGAAAAACTGAAAAAGAGCACTTTGCCCTCATTTAGAGTTAGGAGTATTGGCCAAGCAGAGGAAATCTGACATATCCTCCCCTACTCCTCCCATATGCAAAGGAGTCATAAGTGCATACTGACAAACGAATTACATGCTTACGGTCTCTCTTCTGTGTAGATTCATGAAGAGTCCTCATTCCAGTTGCTGAGTAATTGTCAGCAGCACCATCACACTCTGTTATTTTTTTCTCCTTTCATCTTGATAGAAAATGCTGACACTGTTTTGTTTTGCTTGATTTTTTCTCTTCTTCTTTTTCTCCCTCTGGCCCTTGGGCTCTGTGGGAGGCATGAACTGTGCTGGGAAGTCAAAAGGGAGGTGGAGAACCAGAAATACAACTAGCAGATGGGTGGAAGTAGATGTAACCTAACAAAGGCCACCCATGTATCCTCTCTGGTCTTTCGACTCCCCAGAATGCGTTATACTAGTTTAGATTGCCATTAGCACGCATACCTGATCCTGCTTATGTGTATATATATCTCTCTCTCTCTCAAGTGAAACCTTGAATACTGAAGTCAAAGAGGTTTTTTCCTCCCTCAGAAGCTGTAAAACTGTGGTTGAATCTTTTGTGAAACTTTTTGTCTGCCTAGCAGTTTCTTCATCAGAGCTGTGCATGTGGTTCCCAGCTTTTATATGCTTTAAAATTTTCTTCCTGATTTTTATAATTCCACAACACTGACTGCTTAAGTGAAAGCAGTTTCCAAGCCTGGACCTTGCCTAGAGAAGCTGAACTTTGGTCTTTGCATGAAGAAGAGTGTTTGCAAGTGGGGACATGTAAGAGAAGGTGGTTCACCTCTCTGTAAGGTTCTGCTAAAGCCCTGCTGAGAGCTGTTGGTAAGACTTGTGAAAGCTTCAAACAGGCGCAGTTCCAGCTGGAAGCAGGGAGGAGGGTAAGAGAGCATAGACATGTTGCAGCTTTCCTGCGCCTCCTTATATTGCCCACTAAAGTGATCTACAGGATATTTAGAGGGCTTTAAGATTTCTCCTTTCGACAAACTCAGATGATGTGCTAAACTAGGCTGCAGATCTGAAGGAATTTCAGCAGCAAACTCTAATAACTATTCTAGCAATTAGTGAAGGAAGATCTTGAAGGAAGCGTGGTGAGCCAGGGCAGGAATTGCTCCCTTATCCAGATGACACCAACCTGAACAGAATTGTAGCTCCTGCAAACGGAGAGGACAAAGTTTCTGGGTAGGCAGCAAATAGTTTCTGCCATTTATGCAGTGTGACTGCAGGGTAGAGAAACCTTGCCGAGTGAGCCAACAAGAAGGTAGTTGAGGTGCATTTTCAGTTGATTTGAGTCTCAGGGTAAGCTGCGAATACAAAGGGATGCATTCTGTAAGTAGCATGGCGTTAAGGTGGTGGAGCTTTACAGAAGCTGCTTAAGTAAGTAGACTTCCTGCAATTAATTTTGGTCCTTTCAAATAACCCCATCTTAGCTCACGGGAGCACCTGCAGGCGCACCAGCAGGTAGGAGTAATGAAAAAGGGCTTCTATCTGTTTTCTGAGCGTGAGACAAAATACTGAATAAGGAGATTGCCAAAGATACATGAGGCAGCTGGTTACTAGCCCCTGAGGGAAACCAGGGTAGTTATTTGCCATTTCTGAAGTTGCAGGCATGTCTTCCCCTTGCCTTCCCCTGCCACCCTTCCCATGCCAACTAATTCAGGGGAAAAAAAAAAAAAGGATAGCAGAGCGTTTGTATATCCACATTTTAGATGAAGTTTTGTCACTTTTTAACTTCAATTTTTGAGGGATATAATCTGAATTGAACATTGGTTGCTGGTGGGCATCTCAGATTGATAGGAAGAGAAAACCAAACATACGTTTTAAGGAAGGCAGAAGAAGGAGCAGGGGTGAAACATGGAGAAGACATGGATCCTAACCTGAACAGGGTAGAACAGAAAGAGCAACTGAGGACAACTTCAAGTGTATTCAGTTTTTGCCTAATTGCCGACCAAAGCAACACGACTTGACTACTTCTAGCAGTGTTCCTGCCTTAGGGGAAAAGTTTAGAGGGAAGGGAACTAAAAAGGGACTAACAAGTGGTTGATCACTAAAGACTTGCCATTAAGTCAGTTAGTAATAAGTCTGTTAAAAGTAAAAATTTGTCTTAATTTTCCAAATTGTATTTTGTCTAACAGCAGTGTTTAGCTAGGAAGCAGATAGCCATTATAAAACACCAAAGTGTCTGTTTGATCTGCTGAGAAAAGAAGAAAAAATTGTGGAGTGAAAAGAGAAGTGCAAGAGAGAAAAGCCCTAGTGATGGTTCTCTTTGCTTTAATATCAAAATGTTATTTCTTGTAGCTATTTTCCCTACTTTTCAGCAGCAAAGGTAAGAGATCTAAGCTGTGCGCAGCTTCTCAGCGTGACTAGGAAAGCCGGCACGAGCTATACACCTTATCGCTCCTGTTGCCATTGTGATAGGGAGGGAGAGCAGACATGTCCAGGGGCAGCCTCAATCCTGAAGAAGGTCGAGGCAGAAGCATTGTTGAATTGAGGGGTGGCAGGATTTCCGCTGCCAGCATTTACAAGATACGTACCTTTGCCTTAGAAGGGGAAAAAAAAAAAGGAGGCTGTGGCCAAGGGGGGAATTTTATGGTGCTCAGTAAATTTCATGGTGAGACACCTGGGACCTGGGCCAGCAATACGTATTCTGCTAATTCTGGCATCCCTCAAGTGACAGAGTTAGTCCAAGTGGAGTATGTGCAGGAACAGAGACACTGGATTATAAACCATCACAGGGAGAGGCTGTGCTGTCATCCTGATGTGACTCTGACTCATGTTGTTACCCATTTTAGGACCTGCTGCTGCTGCTGCGGCCTCTCTAGTGTCGTTTTCTGCTGGGCTCACGCAGAAGCCTTTCTCTAGCGATGTCGGCGTGGTTCACTTTAACAAAGTGCTTGTGAATGACGGGGACTATTATAACCCCAGTACAGGTAACGGCCAAAGAATGGACCCACAGAGATGCTAGATGGGCAGTAGCATGGGTTACCAGTGTTTGATGCTATCTCAGGCCTCGCTGGCACGTTGAACAAAAAAAAAATAAGCTCGTCTCAACCAGACACACCAGGGTAAAAGCTTCTGTGCATGTGGACAGGCACATGCTTTGCCACTGCTGGTTTTCCACAACTGCCCAGTAGTACCGAGGCCCAACTCAGCACTACCTCTGCTCTGCCAGCACAGCTGGTTGTGCTTCTCACCCCACCGCAGGCCAGCTGAGCCCAGGCAGCAGAGGTGAGGTTCCTTGCTAACCCGCTTCACTGCAGCTCAGCCAGCTGGGTCGCCCCAGGGAGAGGAGGGAGGGAGGTGACACATACTGCCTCTCCGTCACTGCCGGCTGCTTCCATCTCAAGCAGAGTATCATGTCACTTGAGGGTGTTCCGCATGCCTTGAGCTACTGGGGACTTGCACAGCATGGGGGTGCCTCTCACCTCTTCACCCCACTCTAAGTCATGGAAGCTGCTTAGGCCAGGAGGTTTCCAAATGGGGACAGGACCTGCTTATGTCCTAAAGGACCGGTGGGCTCTAACACAAAAGCAGCAACCCTTTGCCTTCATGACTGCTGTCAGTGGGCCACCTGCCCAGGCTGACCTTGTCACAGTTACCTATACGTAGCAATGGGTAACCCATGTCACTTTATGCCTGTCATCGTGCTTAAGAGCGATTGGGTGTCTCTCTTTTGAAAAGCTCAGTCTGCCTCTCTTCTGCAGGCATTTTCACATCACCGTACGAAGGGCGCTACCTGATCACCGCTGTGCTGGCCCCGGAGAGGGATGAGTACGTAGAAGCAGTGCTGTCCGTCTCCAACGCCAGCGTGGCTCAGCTCCACACAGCTGGGTACAGAAGGGAACTGCTGGAGTATCACAAACCCTACTCGGGGAAACGGACCTGTGGTGGTCCTGGGACGTTCCACCTTGTTCTTCACCTCAAAGCAGGAGATGAAGTAAACGTCGTCGTAACAGGAGGCAAACTGGCCTACACAGACTCTGATGAAATGTACTCCACGTTTAGTGGAGTTCTCCTTTATCCTTCCATTTCTCATGTTTAGGTTTACCTTGAACAGGAGAGAAGGGTAAGATATTCAGAAGAAATTAAGTGTAATAAAATTCAAAGCTTTAATATATTCAGTTTATATATTTGATTTCCATGATGGGTTTATAGTCTATACTGAGACCTTTTCCTTGTCCCCCGTTTCTAGAGGTAGCTACAAAAGACCTGTTCCTGTAGCTAAATTAACTCCTTCCCAAGCCCTTGTTTACCCGTACAAGCAGAACAAATGTTAAACAACAAATACGTTCTCAATAGATACTTCTCCACTGTGCTCTTGCTATTCCCTATTAAATTGCCTTTGCAGTCTTCTCCCTAGTTTATCACGTTGTCCCTAGTGTATCAAAGTTTACATCTTCGCTGAAGTTTACAGTTGTGGTCAGCTATTCTCATGTTTTCAGTCAAGCAGGGGCAAGAAAGTGAGGTTGCATCGGATGCGGTTGATGACTTCTTAGTCCTTGTGTTATTTAATAATATGTTGGGTCAAGTGCATTCGCATAAACAATTTGTTCAAAGCAGTTGCTCACCGTGATGGTGCAAAGCAAAATGATGCTTATCTGCATCAGTTTTCTTTTTTACCTTAAGGGCCAAACGCAGCGCTAAGAGATGAGCGACTCATTCCAGTCTAATGGAAGCAGCTGTGCAGGGAGAAACTTCCCTTGCCTCAGCTTTCCACTGGGCAGACGCGAGCGTAAGGTGCAGTTGCTACTACTGAGAGATTTAGAACAGTTATTCTCAATTGATAGGGTAAAAAAAGACGATCGGTTAAGCATGATGCTCTTGAGATTAAAGCTTGGTGCTTGAAATGAATAAACCAGGTCATAAAAATCTAAGTTGTCTGTCCTTGACTAAGAAAAATGGTAATTTTGAAAAGTTTAAAAAAATTTTACAAAGTTTGTCCCTGGCACTCCCACAGTATTGGCATTAAAAAGGAAGTTTTGTCTTTGTTGCACTGTAGGAAACAAATCGGAGGAAAAATTGTCTTATTAGCCAATACTGTCAAAGGCATAACGCAGCCATCTGCACTACGTCTGTGTTGTAGCAGCCTCCTGCACCAGTGCTCTTGGGTGAGGCTTGTTTTAATACTCAGCATCTGTTCATATGGATGAAACAACTTTCTTAGCTTAAAAAAACCAGATAACCACATTTGGGGCAGCGGTATTTTATTTCTCATACTAGCCCCTTCTCGGTGGAGGTAGCAAAAATGATGTTTTGGCTCTTCTGAGTTAGCATTTTGATCTCTTTCATGGTTGAAAGAAAAATCCAGCCGTGCTTTACTGAGAGCAGGACTATTCAGCTGTCACCTATAGATTCTTATATAAACTGATCTTTTTGATTCACGCTACACAGAGTTGTATTTATCGTAGTGGTTTGTGTTGTGTATTTCCCTTCTTACAGATCCAGAACAGCTGTTTATAGCCTCAGAACAAACAATTCCTTTAGGTGAAGGAAGAACTCCCCGTGCTCTAAGCAGCACAGCACGGTTTGACTGAAGCCCTTCCCATCTGAGGAAGTCAGATGAAGACTTACGCCTTTGTTGCTTAGTTTTGGAATAGATACTCCCTAATAACTCTGGTTTCCAGGCGATGAGATGGGGCCTTCCCACAACAAACTATCACATCCTGGAAGCTGAGCTGCTTTTGAGAAAAGCAGGCGGAACAAGCTTTCCCTCCGCAGAGGAGCTCTGAGTCAGTCCCCGTGCAGCGGGGATCGCACCGAGTTGTGAGCACGGGAAGGAAATAGCGAGCGGAGTTTTAAAGCACCTGGTTTAGGAAGATCCCTTGGCACCTGATTTTCAGCAGTGACGGTGTTACTGATAAGCGGAAGCCAGGCCTGGATGGATTTTGTAGCAGGAAGGCTGTTTCTGTAAGAAACTACTACTCGGTAGCCAAAGATGTACAGTCAGCTTGTGCTTCACAGCTTGATAAAGGGTGTCGCCCCCGTCTTGTTTCCCTGCGTGTTTGTCTCAACCTGCGCTGGAGCGTGAGGCGATAGCGCGCAGTTGGCAACCACAGGCTTGTCCAAGGGGGGCTTAGTATTCTTTTATTCTAAATCAACAGCCCCTTTCTGTCCCATGCCTTCCTCGGTCTCAAAATTGAAAGGGAAGGACAGTAAAGATGGTTTTCTGTGTTTTCAAAAGCCAATTACATCAACCACTTTTTAAAAAAAAAAAAAAAAAACAAAAAAAAAAACATAGTTTCTCATTGTGTACAAAAGCTGGAGAGGCACTTTTCCTTTTAGGATGTTTTTCGCTCTCCTCAAGAAAGCTGTGTTCTCTAAGAAGTTGGCTCCAGACTGTGTATGACTCAAGTATTGTTAGATTATTGTTGCCCATTCTAAAAATGACTCATGGAAACAAACAAAATGAGCTGAGTGCTTAGGGAGACCTTGCTGGCAAACACCACCTTGGGTTTTTTTTTTCCTTTTTTCTTTTTCCCCTCCAAGTGAGACATTTTTAAGAATCAGCAGTGCAAGTTCAGTGCTAAGAGTTGCAAAAGTTGTATCATCTAATTCTTAATCTAAGCGCTCCGGTAGACTTCCCAGTCCAACCCACACATCTTCACAAGCCCAGTTCTGCTAATGGGACAGGGCCAGAAAGTTCTTCTACCAGAATGTTTCTCCATGCACCCCAGGATCTGCAGCTGCCGCCGATGCTGAGATTGTTCGAGCCCTTACAATGCAGGTATAAAGAATTCCCTGAACTATGTCACAGCAGGGCCCAATCTCAGCAGCGTATTTTGAGGACACCTTCTAGAGCTTTTAGGGATAGTTTCCCATCCACCATCTCAAGCAGCGCGGGGGCTAAAGCCTTTGTATGACCTTTGACAAGGAACCTCTGTCTTAGATTCCTGCCTTTGTTGAGGGAGACTTGACCCTTAATTTCCACTTCCTTGGTAATTGCTGTAATCAGGGTAGGTGGGACAGTTCCTCCTGATGAGGTTATTTTCCTGGAGCTTACAAAGTGGAATATTCACCCAGCTGGGAAGACCACAGTGCTGTAGCCCCTAAATAGCAAAGGGAGGGGGGAACCCGAGTTCCAGTCTCTGCTCCAGCGAGTGCGTGGATAAAACATTAATTAAAGCAGCAGTTGGAAGAGACTGAAGCACAGATGCTTTCATGGGCCTGCTGAGGGTTTGCTCCTTACACAACGACCCGCCTTCAAAGGAAGGAGCAAGAGCCCTGCTCCAGAATACCCTGAACCCACTGACGGAGCACTTGCATCTTTGGTGAGAACCAGCAACAGAACGAGGAAATACCTGCACTGAAAGGAGCATTTCACACTGTGGGGTCATGATTTGACTACCACATCCAGGAGCATCCACAAGCTCAAATAGGAAGCATCTGTTAACCAAGAAAGCCTTAAAAAAAATAATGCTGTAGGCGGGAGCTGTAAGGCAGGTATGCTGCCTGTTTCATAAATTGGAGTGCTGCCTTGTAGCTGGCTTTGCAATCCAGTCTATCAATCAGGACTGTGAGATTCTTAGGCAAAACAGTATCTGTTGTGGCAGGTGCTCCCATTTCGCAGCAAAACAGGAAGAAAACCAAACCGTACCAGGTGAAGCCGTAGAGACGTGTGTCTGAGCCCCTTGGCCAGGCACGAGGCAAGGTGGTTTCTCAGGGACTGTCCAAATATCAACACCAGCAGAGTCCCCAGGGCAGCGTCACGTGTGAGACAGGTGAATTCCCACAGCCAGGTCAGCAGCAGCAGAACATCTGAAGACATCTCTGTCATGCCGGCAGCCAGAGAGACTCAGCTCTGGCCAAACCCGGAAAGTGTATCCTAGAGCAGCGATGGGGAAAGGCAACAAAGCGACATACAAATCAGTCGTATCCCCAGGAAAGCTTGGAGCAGAGCAGGAATGCCAATTTTCACCACAAAAACGTGTAAAAAAAACAAACCAACCTACCTCATTATTTTAATTTCCTATTAAGACTTCAGAGGCAGTGGAGACATCGCTATACTGACCACTCAAAGCAATGAGGATTTTCCGTGGTATTCCACTGTGTATCCTTTCGGTGTACGCCAGGTTACTTGCAGCACCTTTGTGCAGTTCCGCTGAGGGACTCGAGTCAGCTTGGTGAAGCCAACCAGCCAGTCACCAAAACCTACAAACAGTCAAGAAAATAGAGCGAGCTGTAAGTGGAAAGCACAGGAAAGCAACTTGAAACAGAACGCCCGTCGCCACCCAACGCAGCTTTAAAATGCACTGGGAATGCACGGTAAAGGGCTCCCCATCCGCGACGAGGAGATTGAATTGTTTCCTGAGGATACATTGGGCATTTGGAAGTGAGTTTTATCTGCTGAATAAGTAAGTCCTGGTGTTACAGCTCAGTAGTGGGTACAGATCTATTTCAACCAAAACTACAAATGCATTTCCAGCCTCAGCTTGGAGCCGGGAGGAATACAGGCTCCACTGAGACTGGATTGGCAGGTAGGCTTTGGCTGCTAGTCGCTCCCAGATAACGGCTCAGAGTTCACGTTGTCACGTTACCAGGAATACCTGGGGGCGGCGTCCTGTCGCCACAAGACGGACTCGCACTCGGGCCAGCACCAACCCGCCTGCAACGCACCCTGCAGACTCGAGACAAGATGAAGAAGAGCAGCTCTGCCAATTCTTTGTGTGTGGGAGACGTCAAAGAACATCTTACAACATGTTACTACCTAAGCAGGTTTCGGCATTTATCCATTTTGCTATCTATCTTGATTGTAAAAAAAAGACCATTACTGTAATTTTTCAGCAAAGAACATTTGAGAGTATGCTTTATGCCTGCATGTGTATATGTATATTCATGTGTAGAGAGAAAGAGTAATATCCAGGAACATGAAGAAAACCGTGTGATGGAAAACAACTGCGGATATGCCCAAATAAAGCCTGCCTGTTGTGTGATGTCTTGGTGCTCTTTCGCTTTCCAGTGAACGCAGCAGCACTGTGAGCCAGAATTGTTTGCTCTCTCCAACACCTTTAAAACTGCAGTTTCTGGCTTCGCAGTCAAGCTTCCATGTATATTTTAAGTGTTTATTCAGCGTCAAGCTCTGTTAGGTAGGCTTTGTGGTGCACAGAAGTTCTGCCAACAGTTCTTGCCCATTTTAGTTGCTCATTCAGTGCCCTGATTCCTGGTGACTAGAACTGAATAGAGTAGACTGGACTGTTTCAGTTGGAAGGGACCTACAATCTTCGAGTCCAATTGCCTGAACAATTCAGGGCTGACCAAAAGTTAAAGCATGTTGTTCAGGGCATTGTCCAAATGCCTCTCAAACACCGGCAGGCTTGGGGCATTGACCACCTCTCCAGGAAGCCTGTTCAAGTGTTTGACCACCCTCTTGATAAAGAAATGCTTCCTGATGTCCAGTCTAAACCTCCTCTAGTGCAGCTTTGAACCATTCCCACACATCCTATCACTGGATCCCAGGGAGAAGAGATCAGCACCTCCCTCTCCACGTCCCCTCCTCAGGAAGCTGTANACCTTCACACCCCTCTTAAATTGTGGACCCCAGAACTGCACACAATACTCAAGGTGAGGCTGCACCAACGCTGAATACATCGGGATAATCCCCTCTTTTGCCCAGCTGGTGATGCTGTGCTTGATGCGCCCCGGGATGTGGTTTGCCCTCCTGGCTGCCAGGGCACACTGCTGGCTCCTACAGAGCCTGCTGCCGACCAGCACCCCCAGATCCCTTTCTGCAGGCTGCTCTGCAGCCACTCCTCTCCCAGTCAATACTTCTGCCTGGCATTACTCCATCCCACATTTAGAATCTGGCCTCTGGCCATAAATTTCATCCCATTGCCCAATGCTCCAATCTATTCAAATCCCGCCGCAAGGCATCGTGTCCCTCAAGGGAGCCAACAGCACCTCCCAGTTTGGTATCATCAGCAAACCTGCTAACGGTGCATTCGACTCCTGCATCCAGATCATGGATAAACACACACATCGACCATCCTCAGGCTCTAGAACTGGGCCCTGAGGAACACCACTGGTGACTGGCCCCCAGCCAGATGTTGCCCCATTCACCACAATCCTTTAAGCCCTGCCGTTCAGACGGTTCCAGGCTGAGCAGTTCGGGGCTACGTTGCTTATTCTCTCAGAACAGGAACACGTGAAGTATCGTCGGACCTGGGGAACATAAGATTAGAGAACAGGGAGGTAGGAAGGAGGAGAAGGCAGGGAAAGACTGGAACAAAAGAAATTACTAGGAAGGCAACCTGGTGCGCACCAGCTCTCAGTGCTGGGGCGAGACTGGCAGCCAGCCAGCCCTTAAAGCAGAATTAAGATTAATTCAGACTAGAGATGAATGTTTAGTCAAAGCTATCTAGCTGGCATACTTCCTTACTTTTGTAGCCCTCCCGAGGAGGGGGTTTTGCATCACTTGTGATTAACCCAATGCACAGTTAACTGTGCCCCGTTCAAAGCATTACACACGAAAGCCATTAACGAAGGCCTCGCTCTCACGCGGCTCAACATCTGTTCTCCCCCGGAGCCACGCTGCTGCCCCAGCCCTTTGGCTGGCAGTCCTTCCCACCGCTCGACGGTGGGGGCTCAGCCCGTTGCGGCCATGGAGAAAAGTACCCCACAGGGTCTGGTGCAGCGCTGGGGGCTTTCTGCTATTCTTTGCTACAGCCCCCCCCACGATCAGACAGGTCTTGGGCGTCTCCGGAATGGGACAGAAACATCTTTGATTAATTTCTCTAAGGCAAGAGGAGAGGAGGAAAAGCAGCGCGTGTCATCCCGCTTAGAAAACACACTGCGCAGAAGTGGCTGCCCCTGCCGGACAGAGTACCCTGACAAGCCCTCGCTGTGTCCAACAGCGAAACCTCCGGAAGCTCTGAACCATGCCTCTCCCTCCCGTGCCCAGAAAACCCTTGGGAGCAGGCAGCCCGCACAGCGCAGCTCAACGCTGGGCCGAGAGCTCGGACGGCAACTGCGACACATGGGAGCACACACATATTTCCCCAGCAAAATGGCACGGGGTGCACACGTTGCCTCCTGGAGCCCTCGGCGCACAAACTGCAGGGCAACCCCAGAAACGGTGCCCTGCACACACACAGGGAAGAGCCCATTCTTGGAAACTGCGTTTCTAGAAACGGCGATTCTATTCTTTACACATCCAAGACAGAAAAATCCATGCACCAAGAACAAGATTACTCAAGTGGGGGTCCGTTAAGTTAAGATGGACACAGGAGAAACACTGCCAGCGCAGATGGGGACACTGGGCACACACAGGACACACCACCCTTCTATTGCTTGCACTGGCATAGCCACGCACAGCAGATGACGAAAGTACTGAGACCTGGGTGTGAAAGATGGGTGGTGAAGAGAGTGGGGTGCCCTCGGTGTGACGAGAAGGGTGCAGCGTGTGAGCAGGACCACACGGAGGGTCTGCTGCTGCGGCAGAAGATGGTAATGCTCGAGGAATGAACTCTGTCTGGGCACAAGGGGAGCGAGGGGGTGCCGGGGGCAGCAACGCAAGTGACGCGCTGCAGAAGGATCAAGAGGCACAACATCGTTTACACTTTCATGCAGATCTGCCATACTTGCATGTGACTGAAAGGGTTGGATTTTCTAAGGCAGGCTGCTAGTTAGTTGCATTTACCAAAACCAACAAGAGATTAGGAAGAATAAGTTTCTACCGAAAGCTTGAGGCCCCTTTTCTGTGAAGGTCTCACAATAATTGCCTCAAGCAATTTAACAGCTGTCATGGAAGACAATACTCTTTGCCTGGAAAGCAAAAAGTAAACTTGGACAGAATTCGGATAAAACTCCAAATTAGGGCAGATTTACAAGAGCTCAAACTATGCCGTTGCAAGATTTTCTTCAAGGCAGCTTGTGTATTGCCAAGTCGTGCCTCTGTTACCTGATACTCATTAATGCACGTTTGCTTTTTGTTACAGTTATAACCCAATATTGGTACTGGCACACAACGTAAGTGTGATGACAGCAATTATTTATCAGTTGTACAAATACTCTGAAAGAAGTAAACCAAGCGTGAGAGAAAGCAAGTGTATCATAGTCCTTAGGAGAGCAACTTGAATTCCATGTAAATTACGAATACAATTTAAATAAACCCGTATTTACTAAGTTAGCAATACACGAATGGAATGCCCAAGTACAAAGTAAAGAAAAATTTTGTTTAAGTTCGTTTATTGTGATAACATTGTTCTGAACATCAATAAACATTGCACTGAAGTGTGGGTTACTGTACCCAAGATAGTCCAGTCTTAACAAAAACCACTGTATCGGTATGATCACAGATTTGACAATTTTAAACACACTACCTTATTAGTGATTGAGTTGCTTAACAATCAAGTATTCCACATCTTTAACATAAAAATGAAACAAGTGATTGAAGAGAGTTTTCCCACCCTCAAAATAAACCAACATTTTAACTTTCATCTGGAAGTAATTAACACTGTAAAAAATACCCAAAACAATTCCATTCTGTTCAGCAGAATTTAACTTTGGAAACTAAAACTTCTTCAGGCAAAAGTGACACTTTAAAGGCATCTCAAATTCACTATGTATTTCTGATGTTTCATTATGAATTTGTGTTACAGTCATTTAAACAACTCTCATGACAGCATTTTCTAGAAGACTTGTATGAAATATTAACGTGAAATCTCATCTCTTGTCTTTACCATAAGCGGATTCAGAGTTTGCTTCAGAAGTTCCATGACGGAGTTGACACAAGTGTTAAAAAAACTTTTCCAGTTGAAAAAAAGAAAAAAGAAGTAGTTTTAAAAGGAGTATACTGATGACGGGAAGGCAAGGATACATGAGCCAAGATTGCACATGCAATTGTATACTCTTAATACTCTTAGGGATGAGAGCCCAACCTTTTGAAGTACAAAACATGCTTGGTACAGTTAATAGAAAAAAAATAATCCAGAAATGTGTATTGTGTACCACTGAAGTTACTGATCTTTAAATCATTATTGAAATGGGTAACGTCCAAGTCACTAACAAGTTTTGAATTGCAATGTTCCTTATTTATTTCCCAGACAGGTATCGTTGACTCAGCCTTTGACGCGGTTCCAACGCTAAGAGGATCTGCATCTTCAACAACACAGTCTTAACAGGGGTGTGCGTGCGCCTACAGACACACACACTTAGAAGTTCCTCTTTCATAGAAAGAATGATTTAGCTTGTGCTAGTTTTAAGTAAGTATAGCACAACTTGTTCTCAAACATTAGTTTCAGGCCACTTCTCTCGACTAAGGTAACAAAGGACAGGCTAATGCGTAATTCTGATTTACCCCACTTCGTATTCATGTTGCAGCACAAGCCCACAGTTTGACAGTAACGAGATGTCTTTTCTAGAGTCAGTAAAGTGCCCAGCAGTCCAAATTACACGGGTACGCGATGACAGGTACAGTGCCCCCATGGTCTGTCCCTAAACAGGGTTAACAAACAATCTGAATAGCTTTAAATACCAGCAGATTTAGAAAAACAAAACACACACCCCC
>VYZM01017836.1:590740-600778 GCA_013398915.1 Dromas ardeola | reverse complement strand
GGATTTTGAGCAAATCTTTATAGGAAGTAAGTTCGTGGAGTTTATAATTGGCTGCTATTTGCACTACCAATATGTCCTTGCTAGAAGTTAGTGTCATGTTTAAAATTTAAACACCTAAAGTTAAACATCTAAATTTTTTTTCTTGCTTTTGTGCTTGAAAGCACAAACCCCCATAAAATCTTGGGTAAAACATGGCTTAAAAAGATAATTTGTTAATTTCATTCGGTTTTCTGTTTCTTTGTAAAGAAACTTTACATTTCAAAGTTTGGCTTTGCCTCTTTGTAATAAATGTGAAAGTATCTTTACAGGAGCATTATTAGGAAGTTGCTAGTGACTTACATTAGTGGTTCATGGCTTAGATCATCCTACGTAATTTTATCACTTTCATTCCAAATATGATTTTTTTAGCATGCTTGAACTGTCAGATTCCGTATGAGATAATAGTAACACAGCTGCTTTTAGTATTATGCAACAGAGTAAGCAAAAAGTATCATACAAATGCTACAAAACATTCTGCAATGAAAGCTTATTGTGTAAGGCAATGTATTACAAAGTTATGAAGTACAGTTATGAAGGAGTTTGGCAATAAGTCTGTAATCCCTGATATTAGCCACATGAGGGCACTTTAAGACTATGTGATTGGTAGAACTTACTGCTGTAGTTAAAACGCTTAAAGGCTCTGAGATTTAAGTGCAATTGTAATTGAATTCCCATGCTGTTGTTCTTGGGTACTCAGTGAAGAATCAGTTAAGGGGTTTTCTTCCTCCTCCCCCTCCCTTTTCCAATTTAATCTTTCTGCTTTTGCGAAATAGCGTATTTTATGCTTTCAAGTGTTTGCATTGAGAACTCTGCCTAACATGCAACCAAGAAAGAATTCTTAGACTTGGCAGTTGAGACTTGTGCACATGTATTAAAGGGAAAACAACTGGAAGTCTCCATACACGGAAAAGAGGAGGTAATAATGAGCTGTATTTTAGAACTGGGGACTTGAGTGCTGACTAACTTGTTCAGACTTTAATGAAAACTCCAAAACAAATCTCATTCACAGTTTTTATATCATTTGATGGTACCTTTTGTATCTTCTATAATTGACATGTACGTGATTTGAATTCTTTCAAATTAGTCTCTTACTTATTACTCCCCCGCACATGAGCTGAAACAGCAGATGCAATACATAAACATTTCAAACCTTTACCTATCTTATGATAAATGGATTTTTCCTGGAAAAGTTAGCAGAGCAGGATAAATAGAAAATAATTTTCTGCTTGCCTTCATAGAGAAGCTGGGCTCTTGTGGTGGTAATATGTCATTTTCTGAGGAAGAATTTTGGAGGAAATGGTTTGAATAACGGAATCATATTTTCATTTGTCCTTGTCTTTAGAATTCCAGTTCAGTCGTTTTAGCCACTTTGCTACTGTTCTGGCTAGAGGCATGTTGACCGCCTTTACAACTACGGGATGTCAACTAACCTTGTGAATGCTGGAATTTTGTCTCATAAGTCACCTTTGTATCCAGAAATAGAATCTCTCTTCTGTTGGCAGGGGACTGTGGAGGCACACCAGCACACTTGCTTTACTATTGATCTCTTTCAGCTGATTTACAGACAAAGTTCTCTTAAAATTGTCCAGCATTAAGACAGAAATTAGAGATCCAGACCAGGAATCCTTGAAACATCTTAAGACATTTTGGAAACAAACACCTTTACACTATCCAAAATGTTAGCACAAACTCTGATGTCCTGTCAGTTGTGAAACATGCTTTGTCTGTGCATGATTCAGTGAGTCCTTTGGTAAATGCACGCTACTCCCAATGGAAGCGTGAGAGCGTGATTTAATATTCATATTTGAATACTTTTCTTTACACTGTGACCATGGATATTGAGTTACTTTCTCTTTTTATGCTGTGCTGGATCAATCATGCTTGACCAAGAATGTACCTAGCAATAAAAACTTCCAGCTGGGTCTGGATGGCTGAAAGTTAGTTTTCAGCATCATCATAATTAAATGGTGAGCTATGAGGTTTCCTTAGCTAAATATGACCACCTGCCTTGGGATAGCATGCCATTTTTCAGCCAGCTTACTTGCAAAAATTTGGATGCAATCAGAGTCATTGCAGAAGAGGACGAATGAGGAAGAAAGGCAATCCTAAATGGTACTGTGGTCAGCACAGTGGCTACTGCAGGAACCATTTGCATAATGACCTGTCTTCCATCTGTGGTTGTTGGCTGCACCTTAGCCTTTTTTAAAACAGCTTCTGAAATGGAAATTAATCTCTATTTCATTGGGGATTCTGCAACAACCTTCTGCCCTGGATTTTTCATAAAATCCATTCCTCTCTGTCTCGTTACCAAGGGGGACATTGCCTGCAATTTTAATATTGCCAACCAGACTATCATTCAGAAAATTGCTGGACCTGTAGTAAAGCCTGAGTCATTCTTTAACTGCATTGCATAGAGCTTGCCATGAATTTATTTGTAACTCTTGACTGCTCACCTAAGAGCTGCCATAGCACCAGTCAAGGGAGTGCTTTTTCAGATTCAGATCTGTTCAGTCAGTCAGAAAAGGTATGAACAAAAATAACAGTCATAGTTTTTATATGCCACTGTCTGTGGAACGTGTATGTACAACAGTCCTTGTCAGGCTTCACTTAAAGGTCCTATTGATGAAGGTCCTAGTTTCTTCCAAATATTATGAATAAAGCAGATGTTATTGTGCCCAAATTTTGCCTCAAATGCAATTTGTGGCTGGTGTTACTGAAGATAAAAAAGTACAGCATTTCTCTGTTGTCTCATTAATGGTGATGCTTAGGGGCACATCAGCCACAGGTGGCCACCAGCCACCCGTATCACCCTGTTCTTGAATTGAGTAGAGATTGAACTGAAGGTAGCCTTACTCTTCTTAGCATTTTTTGCTTGGTTTACAGATCTTGTTTATGCATATTCTGATAGTATGTCAGTCATGCACTATTCTAGTACTAGAATAGTCACTAGAAGAATAATCTTATTCTTTCTTCTTTTTCTTTTCAGGTAACTGGAGTTGTGGGCAGAGCAGAGCTTTTATCATCTATCTTTTTTCTCGCTGCTTTTTTGTCATATACAAAATCTAAAGGGCCAGATAATACTATAGGTAAATGATTGACATAACCTAATTTCTTTATCATTGATAATAGAGCTCTTAGAATGGTGATATGGGCGTATTGGTATGCAAATGCGTACAAAAAACCTTTCAGCCCTAAGATACTCATACCTTAAGCATTTTTTCAGTCGTTTTGTAACACAGAGCAGGGGACTCTTGCACTGACTTCGATTAATGCAAGTAGGTGAAAGTATGCTGAGATGTCTCAGATGCTCACAAGTAAGCTGCAAAGTTTCACTGGAGATCTGTGAGGCTTGCCTCTTTTCCAAAGTCAAATTGACCTTCTGAAAATTCATTACTCTCTATAAAACATTCCATTTGAAAAAGTGTTCTGGTGAATTAGGGACGATTGGTGTTTTTTTTTGTTTTCCTGTCATAGATTAGGCTTTTGCCTTTCATTTAGTTCTTTCAATTTAAGGGAGACAGTTTTAAAACGGATACATGTGTAATATTTTCTGTAGGGTAAAAACTGGTAATCTGCCCTTTAATAACAAATGGCATACTGAATAAGTTTATAGAACATAGCGTGTTCAAACATGAAGTCTTCACTTTTTAGCTTAATTGACTTTATTAAATGTCTGGTTTTGTTGTAAGATGGAAAATTTTCAACAATGTCATCTTTATTTGCAGTGTGGACTCCAATTGCAGTGACTGTATTTCTAGTAGCTGTTGCAACACTGTGTAAAGAACAAGGAATAACGGTGGTGGGGATATGCTGTGTATATGAAGTATTTATTGCTCAAGGGGTAAGCTGTTGAAAAATAAATTGGATTGCTTCTCAGGAATTCTGTAATGAGGCATTAAGTACTTTGAAGTGTCATATTTCAGCACTGATTTTTGTCAGTTCAGGCTAACTCTATAGTTGTGTAACATTTTTCAGATTTTTTTTTTTTGACTCAACTAATGTTTAACATACATGGTTCATGGTGGAGGAATTCAATGACTTCTAAGTCGTCCTTTACGTGCCATACAGAGATGTTACCAAATATACTCAATAAAGAATTGACATATCTTAATGGAAACCTGAGGTTTTAGTTGACTGAGGTTTCCAAGGACTAGCATGTAACAGTCTTGATTAAAGTCTGACATGCATAAAGATGGGGGATTATTTGGTTTTAATTCCTTTAGTAAAAATAGAGAACGTATTATATATGAGTGCATTTCCTCGCATTCTAATAAATAACTAGATGCTTTGGAACAGTTATTTGAATCAGTAATATTCTCAGGAAACTTGTTGTTCTAAGAATACCTTTAAATTTTATTTCTAATCTGATATGTTTCGTCTTAAGCATTGGTAAGTCTCTAAGTTAATAGTAACTTTTGTTTAGAGAAACAAGGTGTTCCTGCAATGAAATAATTCTTTGCTTTTTAATAGTCAAACCATATGCAATTTAAAAATGTATGATTACATATTTTAAGAACACTTTGTAGTTTACTGTTCCTTAATTTCTTAAGCAATATTTTGCAATAACTGCACCAATAAAAGCCGAAAGCTTGTCTGTCTTGGGGATACATATTCAAGGCAAAAATAAGAGTTTTTTGTACTTACTTACAACTATTGTCTTTGCAAGTCTAGGGAATAAGCATAAAATTTTCAAACTTAATTTCTAAGAAAATCAGCAGTATGTGATGCACTTTTCAATCCACCCTTCCTTTCTTTTAGTAACTTTTGATCTGGTCCTCAGTTTCATGAAAGTTTAACAGGTTTGTGGAAGTCAACTGAGTAGAAGAGATAAAATCCAAATTGAGGCTTCTTCTGAGGGCACAGGTGTAGCATGAACTAGGAGTTTGACCAGTTCTCAAAAACCTGTCAATATCTGTAGTTCACGCAGCCAGTATATGTGAAGCAATAAATTAGCCCCAGCACAAGACATGAAGACATAGGGAAAGAGGTACACAGGGAAGAAATTAGGGTATGTAATGGGGAGCTGTGCAAGATCGTTAATGTTCATGAGGCAGGGAGAGATGGGTTTCTGCAGTAGAGGCATAAAATAGAAATCCAGGGCTAATCAGGAAATGAATAGTATTTCTACATTCATAAGGAATTTTGTTTATAGGACAAGTTTTCACAGGAGCTGGTAAGTCTAAAATTAGTTATTTATTTTCTTCAAAATTTATTTCAAGGTCATACTTGATTTATTGAAGTCTGAAGATGGTACAAATTTTTTAATGTCAGTGCAAAATACAGAACTACAGACATACTAGTTCAGCTATGATAGTGTTAGCGAGAATACTTGAATAGAGTTATTTTTATTAGAATGGGGGACTTCTTTTTGGGGGTTGTCATGAAAGCTGTAAGAAGCTGAGTTAAATAACTGTTGGGGGCAGCCATTTAGAGAAAACCAAGGAGAAAAAAAAAACATTAGGTAGCTTATTTATCTAACCGATTAATGAGTACGCTGTCTGATTATAAACTCTTTTTTTCTTTGCAGTACACCTTACCAGTGTTGTGGGACACAGCTGTACAGATTCTTCGAGGGAAGGGCAGTATTCCTTTCTCTATGCTCCAAACACTGTTGAAGCTGATAGTCCTAATGTTTAGTACACTGCTGCTTGTAGTTGTCAGAGTCCAGGTTATCCAGTCTCAACTTCCAGTGTTTACAAGGTAGTAGTAAAGTGTTTCTTATTACAGACATTGATAAATAAGATGTGGCCTAATGAGGTCTGAATGAATTGGCCAAAAATACTTTAACTTAAGTGTTTATTAACTTATTTTAGTATTGATAAGGAATGACTGTACAATATTACATTTTTTGTGAAATTGATAAATGGTATATTTCAGAGCCTGTTGACAAGAATGTCCAAAATATTGAGGTATCTGAGCAGGCATTAATTTTAAAAAACTTACAGTTGTTAGTTCATCTTAGTAATTCAGAAATTAAATGTTTTATCACTAAAGAATTTTTTATTGGCTATGTGTTTTGAACCTTGGCTGAATAGCTCTTCATAAGTTTTTTCTCTTCTACATACAAAATATTATTTTGGTTTTAGGAACGTACTGTGCAGAAAGTATGGTTGACTTCAGATACAGTGCTTGAAGCTACGTGTATATGAATAATGTTAGAACTGAAAAACTAATATATTTTAAAAGTGTGAGCAATGTAGAAATACAAGAATCTAATATTTTCCCTGGAAAATGAGGCACTATTAAAAACATGAGCAAGGACCACTGAACCGAACTTTAAGCGTAAATCATTCCGTTTCTTCAAACTTATGTTGATTATATCCCAAACCAGTTTCTTAAACTGGAGGAGGCTCTGTCCCATGCTAAGATGAATCATTGTGCATAGTTCCCAAGTTACACACCTGACAAATGCAGTAACGTTAGGATATTGTACATGGCTGTAATTGGTAGTTCTAGCTATGAATCTAAAGTTTGCTGTTTTCTGAGCACAAAGTGTATCAAGACCATATAGTTTTTCTTTAAAGGCTGCTTTTTCTCTTTTCTTTTGGTTTAGGTTTGATAACCCAGCTGCTGTTAGTCCATCCCCAGCAAGACAGCTGACTTTCAACTACCTCCTGCCTGTAAATGCTTGGCTGCTTCTCAACCCCTCAGAATTATGCTGTGACTGGACAATGGGAACTATTCCTCTCGTGGAGTCTTTGTTAGATGTTAGAAATGTTGCCACCCTTACCTTCTTTTGTTTTCTGGGATCTTTGATTGTCTTCAGTCTCCGATATCCTGGGGATTCCTCCAAGACTGTATTGATGGTATGAAAGATGCATTGTTTTTGTCCTATTTATAAGAGTGTAAGTGGCTCAGGTTGTTTAGTCACATGTCTAATCTGCTGTGACCCAGAGGTGTTATATGTGTCTCCTTTCGGACTAGAATGTACACATAAGAAAAGAGGAAAATTGTTCTGGCAACAAAACCGTTAAGTTGCAATTAAGTATGTGACGGTCAGGGATGAGATGGAGAAGAATAGACAAAAGATCAGAATAAATATGCCCTTTGTTACGTATTTGCAAGCTGTATTGCGGCCTCTCGGGTATTCAGAACTCAACTAGCAAGTGGGGGTTTTCAGTAGAACTTAAATACGTTTTAAGGCTCACAATGCATTTCCGTCCCGCAAACTCTCTACCTTGTTTAAATGTCAGTACTCATATTGCGTATTTAGCAAGTGACTTGATTTTCTTTCTCATAGGTGTAAAAGAAAAGAACGTATTTGGTATTTAGGAATATAAGTTTTCGTCTTTTGTTGTTCTTTTAACAAAGGCAGTCTTTAGTAGTCTTATCCATATTCTAACGAAAAACTGATTTTGTCAACCTGTAAGATAAGTTCCTGTTTTTCAGTATTATGTGACCTTAAAACTTAATTGGATTAACCGGAAAGAATATTTTGAAGGAAATGGAAAGAAGCAAATGAGCTAGTGTTTTTTCATCCAAACCTAGTAATCTTTTTGATTGCTTCCATTGCAAATTTTCACAAGACTAATGATTACCCGATACCATGTTTTTTATTAAATAAGTGGTGCAATTATGTGTATAAAAAGTTTGCATGCATTGATCTTAGTCTGCTTCAGAAATAATGCACTTTTTTAATATGTAACTCAGCCAACAAAAGTTTCAGTTGGATGGGAGTATTTACGCACAACTTAAGACTGATTGCTAATACGCTGACAAACTTTGATTCACTTCAAAGAGACCAAACGTTATAGTTCTGACTCATATGGTTTGTCTTGTCTTGTCACTGAAGCGAGGCAGTTTGTTTCACTGTAAAATCTGTGAAAATTGCCTGTAGTAGTGCTGGTGAAGCCTCTTGGCCTGAATTTGGAAACTGTGAATGAAGAAAAGAGACTTAGCTTATTGATACGATAAATGTGCAAGGTGGCATACCCAGATAGTTATAGTTTTACAGCACGTAAAAGATGTAAAGGAGTAATTTAGTCTTGCTTCTTACATGAGCTGAAACAATTTTCTTCCAGTGCACTGACAGCAGTAGAAATGTGTGTGGGGAGTGGTTCACTTTTTCATAGGACACGTCTTGAACTTTAAGGCTCTTTATTTCCCTACATTTCTGTTTACTCTCTACGCAGTAAAACTCAGAAGAGGAAGGGGTTAATGGAATTGTCAGCATATGTTGTTGTAAGTCGGTTAGGTTTTGTTCGAGGGTGGGTTTTTTTATATTTGTTTTTTTTTTTATTCCAAGTAGTTTTTATAGGAAGGGTCTTCTGAGGTCATTCACTCCAGCATGTGAACTTCAATGTTGCTTAACACAGTATAATCCTTGTTTAATGAAAGTTGTTTTCCTTTAATATAATACCTATGTTGTGTATATAACCTTCAGTATGATGCTGATTTTTTTTTTTTCAGACATAACATCTAACTGCCTGGAAGCTAATTTCTTAGGAAATGAGAATGCAATATTTTATATTAAAAATTAATTGTTATGTACTATAACATGCGACAACACTGTAGGCCAAAGCCTATTTCTGCCTTCCAGTAAGCCATTAATGTCCTGATGTAGACTGGACAGTCTGCCAAGGCCGGGGGGGGGTGTGGTGTGTGTGGTGTGTGGAGAGAATAATTTCTTTCTGATGGCTTCTTAATCTGATTTACTAGAGAAATCATAGCACCATCTTTAAAGTTAAGAAAGTGAATCTTTATTTAGTGATACCAATTTACACAGATTATGGCAATGTTCCAGTTAACTATGTTGAATTACTGGTTTTAAAAAAAAATTTTTCCACACTCTGTTCTCATTTCTGCCAATAAAAGCCTGAATTTGTGCTGGTCAAAAAAACCTGCCCCGACAGGTATGAATTCTATGTGCTATTAATATGGATCCCACATGGCGTTAGTATAATGGTGGCTTTATCACAGTTGGTACCACTCTAATGAGTGTCACTCTAAAGGAGTAATAAAGGGCTTGTAAAGAGCTTCTGCCGTTACAAATCTTTAGCATGTTTTGGCCCTTCCCCCTGAGGTGTCATGCTGAAACCTGATCTAAGGAAAAAGTCTTAAGTTACTTTTTTTTTATGAGATCAGAAAAGGTACAGCTTTAGACCTGCTGCAGAATTAAAGATGTTTACTTGGACTTTGCAAAAAAAAATGCAAAAGAGGCCTCCAAAATATAAAAGAGAAGGGAGGTCACAAGTATGTTTGAACATGTCTTTCTGTGTTTGCTGATGTGGATATGGATTTGGTGCTGTACTCCTTGGGGACAAGACAGAAGAAGGGATTCCTTCTCCCACATCCTCAAGCGCCGGTGGACATTCCGCAGTTCTCTCCAAGTAGTCTCACAGGATGAACTCATTACTGGGAGATGCAAAAGTTAAAGGACTCATTTTCAGACAGTTTTCATCTGTTTGAAACCAGTCGTCTCCAGGAAAAATAACTCTGGTAAGGGGGTACATTGTGTTTCATTTTTGTCTTATTTTAATTTTTGACATAGGGTCTAAAATTGTCTTTTCAAAATAATAGAACTAAGAGAAGACAAAATAAATAAATTGCCTTTTTTTTTTTAACTCAACTGACAGTATTAAACTAACAAAAAACGTGTTTGTAGATTATAAATCGTAACACATGCTTTGGCAGATTGATGTCATTATGCTGCTTGAAGTAATCAACTATTCTTATGTTAGTGAAGGACATACCCTGGAAACAACGGATGAGCAGTTAAATTCTCTTATATTTTGTGTTTACTTTATCCCTGTTAACAGTCAGATAACTTGGCTGTCAGACTGGGTGACCTTTATAAATAGGTTACACTACACATATTGAAAACATTGAGTACTAAGAATAGAACTGATCTAGAATTAATTTGATGTCTTTTCAGAAGGTTTCAGAATCAAGCTGTGGTCGTGGCCCTTGTTTGTTCGTAGACTTTCTTGGGTATAGGCATTCCTTTGTTGTCTGGCAAAATTCAATAAAAGCTTTTTAGTATCTTTTGATATTTGCTAA